>JBBMOC010000096.1:536257-587195 GCA_037975185.1 Centropyge bicolor | reverse complement strand
TATACATCAGCGTTTTTTAGTGGTCCACATGCATGTGAAGGCTTAATATCTCTGAAAGTAGTGGAGATATTGGCCTGAGATTTTGCACAGCAGTTATTAGTAACAAGGACATTAAAATAAATAAATATGAAGCAAATCTGAGTGGTGCCAATAATTCACCCAAAAAAATCACATACTATACATCAGCGTTTTTTAGTGGTCCACATGCATGTGATGGAACCTTGTGAATGGCTTTTTCACATATCATAAAACCTTCTGTATTCAACAGCCTTAATTCAATAGTTTTCTTCACAGCACCAACTTCATATTTGGTACATATATCAAATAGACCTTGCTCTTTTCACTGATCTTGTTTGTTTTCTGTTAAACCTTGTCAGATTTTTGCTGTAAGCATTCAAAATACAGACGCGACAAGCTTTTTTCCATTTTTAGGGGCCTATATATGAGAAAGTATAAATTCTGTCACAGATATCAAGATATCAGCCTGCCCTTCTTGGTCAGGATACACCTCTAAAAGAGTGTTTTATTCTCAACGATGCATTTTTCTGGTAAAGTGAACTTTTTAGTAATGTGAAGACCTTTTTGAATTGATCTGTCAACATTTTCACATGAAATAGAGAATTGGCCTACACAGGTTAACATTCACATAGCTTAGTACACCAGTTTTGACTTCAACTAGTTTTAGGAATTTGTGCTCTTAGAGATAAACATTAGAGCCCAAATGATACAAGATGATACAATATTACACATATATCCATATCAGTGTGTAACTGTAAAATGATTCAATAAACAAAGCTGCTTATGAAGTTTGACTTGATGTTGGTGGCAGGAAATCATCAGCTGCTGGTTGCTCAGAGGTGAGTAACTGTGAATGTGATTTGTGTTACAGGATGCAGAGGACGATGTGTACAAGAGAGATTTCAGTGCGCCTACTCTGGAGGATCATTTCAACAAAACCATCTTACCCAAAGTCATGCAGGTCAGCTGCTTTCACTCATATTTAATCTGTTTCACTGTGCTGTAGGATGTTGGAGCCAACATCACCTCAGATCAAAGAATCACTAGTGGAATTAATTGCTAAACAGGTTTCATATTTGTGTGCTATTTGGTGGGAGAAAATATTTGCATCATTAGTCAATTGCACATGTACTTAATGTGTATATATTCATGTCCTTAAATTTTTTTTTCTCCCATAACCTTTAAACTTGTTTGTTTTATTTGCCCCGTAAATGTGTTAAAATTCTGATAAATATTTCTACATATCAGATATTTATCTTGTCATAGCCCTTTGTATATTTAGATGTAAAATATTTTAACCCAAGAAAATGGACCTCTCATCCAAATTTTAGGCTGGATATGGAGCTTTGACCTGTTGTGGTTTGTTTTCCCTCATAAGGTCAAAAACTTTGGTCGGTCTGGACGCACCAAGTACACCCACCTGGTGGACCAGGACACCACGTCGTTCGACTCGGCCTGGGCCCAGGAGAGCGCTCAGAACAGCAAGTTCTTCAAGCAGAAGGCGGCAGGCGTGAGGGACGTGTTCGACCGACCCACAGTGAAGAAGAGGAAGACTTAGGATGTGGAACAGACTTCTTCAGGTCCTCGCTGCAGCTTCAGAGACTGTGCTGCATCCGTCTGAGGCCAAGGATTCTCTTTCCTGGACTTGTTGCAGAAGGAAAACAGACTGATTCCACCACTTGTTCATCTACCAGGAGGCTGCGCCATCGTTTAAAAAATTTAATTTTGGATCTTCAACCCCAACTTAAAATGCAGCTGGTTTCATTTCATCAATATACAGAACATCACATCATTCTAGGATCTTGGCTGTAAAAATGGAATCTAGCTCATATTTCCTACTGTGTTTGAGGATTGCTGCATGTTGAGGAGACGAAAGGAAAATCTTTGTGATGTAATGTCCTAAAGATTTCTATCCACTATCAACAGGTTTGTGGCCTTTGAGCCACATCACACACAGATACCTCCTTCAGTTTAGAAACAGTGGGTTGGGGTCTAATTTTGTACAAAACAGCGTGTAACAACATCAAGATTGATTCTTTACTGGCTTCCTGCTTTACCCTTTTATTCCATAATTGTGAAAGTACAGGTATTGTAAGTTGATTTGTTTGTGAATAAAGCTTGTATTTTCAACATTTTTAAACAATCACACACTTGACTCTCAGCCTCCTGTCGACCAATCAGAGGCAGGAAATGAAGGAGAGTAAGTCAGTGAGATTCCACACCACAGGCACACTGTACATCTCTGAAACTAGTGGAGGTATTGGCCTAAAATTTTGCACAGCAGTTATTAGTAACAAGGGCGTTAAAATAAAATATGAACAAAATCTGAGATTGTCAGTCGGGAACTTTCTCTATAATCTGGGCACTTGGCACAGAATTACCCAAAACCCGTCCACAGAGTAAAACAAGCATGAAAGTGACTTAAATCATGGGTCCACACAGAGATGGGTCTACTTTTATTTTAAAAAAGAAAAAAGGGATTCATTGTAGATCACAAGAATTTAACCGCTGAGTTCAGCCACATTGTCTTGATGAGCCCGGGTAAAAAAAACAAAGTGAAGCAGTCCAGTGTGTAAATGCGGTTTGTTCAGTTGGTCAGAGCCACCAGAGCCTCCACCACGTTCCCCATGTGTTCCCTCAGACTGCGTTCTGCCACGGCCCTCGAAATCTCCATCTCAGACATCTGCACAGCAACATGAACATCACAATATGAGCCAATTGTAGCTTAAACTAAAGGTACAAAGGAAGTGCTGATTAAATGCACATTTAACAAACGGACTAAAATATACACATACATATATACACACGCATATATATATACATACATACATATACACACACACATATATATACACATATATACATACATGTATATATATGTGTGTATATATATATATATGTATATATACACGTATATATATATGTATATATACACGTATATATATATATATGTATATATACACGTATATATATATGTATATATACACGTATATATATAAATACATATATATATATACACATGTATATATATGTGTATATATATATATGTGTATATATATATGTGTATATATATGTGTGTATATATATGTATATATACACGTATATATATAAATACATATATATATATATATATACATACATACACATATATATACATATATACACATATATATATACACATATATATATACATATATATATACACACATATATATACACATATATATATACACAAACACATATATATACATATATATATATACACATATATATAAATATATATACACATATATATACATATATATATATACAAACATATATACATATACATACATATATATGTATATATATACATATACATATATATACATATATATATACATATATACACATACATATATATATACATACATATACATATATATATACACATATACATACATATACATATATATATACACATATATATACATACATACATATATATATACACATATATATACATACATATATACATACATATACACATATATACATACATATACACACATACATATATACACACACATACTTTTGGCCATGTAGTGTCGCAAAAACAGGTGTGTGGCTTCAACATCAACTGAAAAGATTAATAGACAAAAACATCACAGAATGAGTGAAGAACTTACAATAAGTTCTACGTCCTCTTTCTTGATAGTGACTTTGGCCAACTCCTTTTCTCTGAAAACAAAAACAAAGAGTGAGAACAATCGACAGGTTCTGTGGTTTCAGGCTACATGTTAGGACAGTTTGACAAGAAAGGATGAAAATACCTCAAACCTGCTAAAAAAATTTATTTTCCCTCTCATAAACCATTAACTTTGTGTGGTAGCCTTCATATAATAAAGATTCATAAAATGTCCGAAAGAGAACTGAGGAAATGATGTGTCACACATTATGAATCCACATGTATAACGAGGGAGGGTCAGCACTGATCTTACCTCTCTTGTTTAGCTTTCTGTTCTCGCGACCTTCTGTCTCCAATCACTGACATGGCCTGAAAGAAAAAAAACAAAACAGACACCCATTAGTATGTATGTCATTTTCACAGAGCTTCAAATCTAAAATCCAACTGTAACATCACAACACAGAAAGTCCTACAGGTATATTTAACTAAAACCTTTGAGCAATAACACAAGGAATTCACTTCTTCCATTGTTCATTTTACCTTTTTTTCCTCCATTTTAAGGTTTTGAATAACAAAATCTACTCATTTTAAAGTAAAGCACATAGTCTGCTGTACTTACATATGCCATTTGGACATTAGCACAATATCATTAAACAAACTCAAAGTTGTTGATATGAACATAAACAATGTCACCTTTTAACATACATGATATCTCACATTTCTCTCTCGTCCAGTTTTGATACATACCATTGTGTTCTACTTGTATACACAAAGTATTATGTAATAATCTTAAATAGTCAAGGATGTCATCTGAAACTGGCTTTAACTTCCTGTTACACTGACATTCTCACAGGTGACTTTCCAAACAGGTGTCAGGTGAGATACTGTACATCAGAATGGGAAGAGGATCTTTCAAATATCTTGTATTTAGTATCATATCAAAGTTCAAGCATCTGACAAAAAAGAAATCAGTCAAAGGAAAAATTCCCTCAACCAGTGTGACGATTACAGAGCAAATATTCCCAGTCTGTAAGATTGAGCACAAATAATAAAAGCTCTCTTCAGTCACTGAACAGTTTCAGCTGCATTTCACACAAACGTCCAAACAGAAAAATAAACTACTTGAAAGTATGGCGCTGAAATAAAATCAACATCTGTGAAACACTGAATAGTGAAGTCTACAGCTAAGATAACAGAGTTTACACAAACACCTTTATCAGAAACACAATATTACATATATTTATCACGTAGGTTATCTAGAGGTGAAACAAAGACAATAAGTTGACTCACTGAAAAGCTGATCAAGAGCAAAACGTTTCTCAAATGTAAAGAGTTGCTGCTTGTCTTTGCATCACGTTGTTTTACAATGAATATAATTGGGTTTTAGACTGTTCAGATAAAATAAGAAGGCACCTTGTTTTTACATAGACTAAATCATTAATTTGTATATGAAAAATGCCACAGATTAATTAATGATAAAAAACTGTTAGTTGCAGCCATAATGTTGCTCATAAATAAAAGTGACAGTTTCTCTATCTATATCGGCAAATGTCATTCCTTATTCATCCTAAAGCTGAAGAGAGACATTTAAACCTCCAATGAATTTCTAAAACTTTCTAAAACTCATCAGACTATCATCCATGGCAGCTTTTTCCAGACAGACACAGATCATTTCTTCTTTTATAGAAAATCTACTAATTTTCGTCACATCTCATCACCACTAGAAAATGTCAAATTGTTTTTTTTATTCTTATTTTGGAAAACAGCAATACGAGGTCAGATATTCCTTTCTGTAAATACCCATAACATGTACTTTTAACTGTAATATTGGTTTATTCATTTAAGTTACATCCAACTGTTTCCTGTGTTTATTGAAGCTAATTATTGGTTTAATCGTAGATCAAATTGTTCTTGTCCGTCTCCCCTTGTTCTGGTTTAGTTGAAGACTGTCACTAACATTATGTTTTGTTAACATGTTTTAATGAATCAAAGGGGGAAAACCTCTTTAGCTTGTTAGCTTTGAGGCAGTTAGCTACTCAGTTAATCGTTAGCAGCACAATTAGGAAGCTAATAATTATCGCTTTTTAACATCTAGTGCTACATATAAATCTACATATTTAGTTAGAAACTTTCTTAAATAAACCACATCACAACCGCCCCCGTCTGAACTCTGCTCATGGTTCCGGAGCTGATGTCGGACAGTAGCCAGCAGTGGCCGCATGTGTCCCGGCTAACTGTCACCATCAGCCCGGAGTTCTCACCGTTTCCAGGTCGGAGCTGGAGATTTCCTTCTCCTCCGCATAGTCCGTCACTCTCTCCAGATCTGCGGCTCCGCTGTCATGTTTGCGGGGCTTTTCTGCCGGTTTTCCAGTGCAGTTTTCCTCGGCTTCCAAGTCCAGATCGACGTCTCCCTCCGCCGCCATGTTTGCTCCAATACGGCCGGAACAAAGAGGAAGGTTCCGTCAAACGTCGGAGGGAAAACTGCGAAGGACCGGAAACGGAAGAACAAGTTGAAGAACTTTAAAAAAAGAAAAAGTAGATTTATATAAATATATGTGATGTTGTTGTACTGTATAATCACCGATATAGTGTAACTAAATACATTTACTCAATGACCGTATTTAAGTACAATTTTGAGGTACTTTAATAAGTATTTCAATTTCATGCTACTTTGTACTTCTGCTCCACGTACTTTGCAGATTTAGATTAATTACATTATTATACATATTACCAACAAACAAATTACGATATGATACACACATATATGTACACACACACACACACACACACACATATATATATATATATATATATATATATACACACAGACACACACACACACAGAGATTCTGGCCAGTAAACAAAGTAGTTGAAATTTACCCAAGCTAAAAAAAAAAAACACCCAAAACATTAGCTTAAAATATTATTTCTCTAGGCAAGTTTATCATGTCATTAAATCATATATTGGTTGTTTACAAAAAAAAAAGAAGAAAAAAAACCATGAAACTGACAAATTCAAGCATTTTAAGCAACACAAAAGTGTCTGGATGAAATAAGACTAATAAAGGAATATCTTATCATATTTCATCCAGACACTTTACTACGAGTTGATAACTGACTCTTTTGTGTTTTTGTGAACAACGTACCACAGTTTATGTTGATATGAGCAATAAGTACAACATCAAAATCCAAAAAGTCGGCCAAAGTGGGCACAGATTGTTCATCATGTGTATCAGATCCACATGCTCTACATTCAGCAGTAAGTTCTGGATTTGTTGAACTACAGTGAGTGACCTGCAGTATTCAACACCAGTGTATCATGATAAAAAGAGAGTTGTATAAAGTGATGTTGTCTATCAAATTTTGTTAGATTTATCTCTGTGGCTGGATTAACCTGTTAGAGAGTCCTGGGAGCAAGAACTAGCCTGATAGCAGTGTGTCTGTATGCTGATACCTTCACATTAAAAGTACACTGTACACAGTAGCAACAGAGACCCAGAATAAAAGCAGTACTCTGATAGTGGAATAATAATAACTGCCTTTAGGCTTTCTGTGTGTCAGCTTGTTTGTGGTAATTTGATTGGATGCATCTTTATTTAGGAATCTGGACCACAGGAGCAAAACATAAACTGAAATAATAAAGGTGGTGAAAGTAGATTCTGACAGAGGATCCATGAACAAAACGATGCCACAAGAGCAGCTAATACTGCAGGAACCACTTTAGTTGACAGAGATATCAAATTACCATAACACAAAGGTCACACTACAACTACTTTAATGTATCTGTAATCTCATACAACATGTTGAGCATGAGTCAATCCACCAAATACTTCAAACTCCATCGAGGACAGAGGGACATGATGTATTTCCTGGGGATAAAGGAGCATTCTGTGAATTTGAATTGCAATTAAAAGATAAACTGATAGAAATCTTTGGTCAAAACTACAAACATTTTGTTCAGTCATTGTCAGTCGAGGGAATCGCATTTACATTTTGATTTGATCACATATCAATTTGTATTTTTAAGACAATATATTAATATGTCTAATTTAGGTGCTTTGTTGTTATTGTCTGAGAGACAATGAGAAAAAGACAATAACTGGATTATGTGGACTATTAAGTAAATCACTCCTCCTCGTTCTATTCCTGTCTGTTTTAAGAGGTTTACTTGTACTCGAATACAAATAGCCCTTCAACCACTATAACAGATTTTCCTGCCTCTCCAGACTTTCCAGCTCTTTCGTGTGCTTGAGCTTTTTCAATCCACCTCCCAATAATCAGATTAAGGAAAGAGAAACCTGCTCGTGCCTTCAGTCCTGAGCAGGACTAAAAACCACATCAGTGCTGTCTGGTTTCCTCGCTTCATCCTTCAGGAGATGAGTGTGGTCACAAGCGGCCGGAGGAATGGCACCGGGGGCCGAGAGACGTCGCTGTCATCACACCAATCCCTTCATCCTGCTGTATGACTGACGGCCATCTGACTGTCGCCTCAGGCCTCAGGGACGTGATGTCAGGACGTGGGCTTCGGGCTCAGGTGAGACTCTGCGGGATGCAGGTGAATGTAAGATGCTGAGCTGATAAGGATGTGATGGATAGCTAAGATTGAGGTAAAAAAAAAAAAAAAAAAAAAAAGGTATTGAATGCAATCACACAAAAATGGATGAATGTGAGAGAGTTGACTTAAAAATTGTGGAAATGTAATATCTTGAAGAAAAGGAGATTTCTGCACAAAACTCTTGCATTTAATACCAGGATCTTAAATGAAAGGGTGACACTTTACCTTTACACGAGTCCACAGGTGTCCACATACTTTTAATCACGCAATAGATAAAAAAATTAGTAGCCAAAATTTCAAAGTTGAACATCGGGTTTTGATTTCAGACCAATAAAAACATGAGCTTCTCTCCATTTTTCACCAAATGTCATCCATTAATATGTGAGCTAAAGAATGTGGCACAGATTAAATCTTTCTGGACTCTTTTAATAGTCTGTCCTCAGTCTGATTCCTCAGAATATGAGCAGGTTGTTCACTCAGTCATGCCACAGTTATGAATGGACACATTGTGTTTTTATGGGAGGGACAAGTATTATTGCTTCCAGCTACACATGATTCATTTATAACACCCCGCTTTTTTATTTAGTTACATGTAAAAACAGGCTTAAAAACTGCTCAAAAACCATTATAGCTTTGCTCAAAAAGACTCCTTGATGATTAATGAACGGGTAATTTTTCTCGTCCTTTTTTGTAAGAAAGCTTGGATTTCAGCCAACTATTATTGCGCAAGCCCGTTGAAACCATAGATTGAGCGCTTTCACTCAAGCGGTGATTTGCATCCGCTGATTTGCTTTTGTTTGTTCTCTTTGGCACTTCCTCCTCTCCCACAAGGCAGCGGCAATTATCCCAGAGTGAAAGGGGCCCCCAGGAATGCAGGGCCCGGCCGCCTGGACCGCTCCGAGCAACACGTGTTTATCACAGGGCCTTACTGCTTCTCTCCCGCTCCTGCTGGAGGGAATAATCCACAGTGAGATTAAGGATATTATGGGAAACAATGGTTGTTTTTAAGCTTGTGGGGACGTTCCTGGTCCTAAAATTTGTCACACAGAGTTTATTTCTGGTTGTTTACCGATCTGCTCTGAACGAGGACGTGTTTGTGAGCTAAAAATCTAAATGCAAAATAATTTTTTTAATGAGCATTATTTTACTTTTTATAGATCACAATCACAATCCTAACATGCTGATGTTTAGCAGTATGATGTTTACCATGTTCGCCATTTTATTTTAGTGTGTTAGCGAGCTCACATCTTCTAACCAGCACAAAACACAGAGAGTGTCTGAGGTATGAGTATCATTAGTTTTGCAGTTATTTAGTCATGAACCAAAGTGTTGGACAATTTGAAAAATTTTGGCCTGATGATGGCGCTAGATGAAATCTTAATTGATCAGTTTTATTGTAATTCATCCTGCAGGAGAAATCGGTGTTTCACAACAAATATCCAATAGTTGTGAAGACATTTCACTTAAACCCACAAATGTCAACCACATGGCAGCGCTACATGAAAAACCAGGTCCAAACTCAGTAGGATTCATCCTCTGGGGTCCATGAATGTCTGCACACCATTTCACAGCAACCCATCCAGGAGGAATGACCCTCTCATCCCTGACCAGCTTTTACATTTCATGTTTTCTGAATTGCAACAACTCTTGGAAATGTAACGCTGAGAAAACTAGAGATGCTTCTTCATCTCCTGGCTCTTGTTTTATATATATGCTTACATGTACACCTTAATTTGATTCAAAATGACATGGCTGCTGTCCGTCTTCCCTCAACAGAAGAAGTGAAAGAGAGTTTGGTTGTGACAGCTGGTTATATGAGTATCAAATCAGATGTGACAGTGTGTCTGTGTGAAAGCGGAGGAGCCCCCTGCCTTGAGCTTCTAGCTGCTTCTCTGCCTTCATCAGCTCCAGACTTATAATCCTACAACTGTCAATTTGCAGGAGAGAGAGTTCATTCACTGGGTTGTGAGTCCAAGCCTCTTAGTTGAGTCTGAACTGAGCTGACGTTTCCTCTCATTTAACCTCTTGTTTGTCGCTCAGTTCCTAGAAAGTGAACCTGGACGGACTTCAGCTCTTCTGAAGAATCACAGAACAGAACGGTACATTTTGGCACAGGCTGCTTTTTTCCAACATGCATCCAACTAAAGCTGCAGACAAACATGACAGCAGCTAAATGTGACACATGTTACAACACAACTCCGGATCATTTTTGTCGCTTGAACTCCCTGCACTCTTTGCCTGTCGCTTCTGGTTCTTTTAAGCCAACGTTACTCTACTTTTCTCTTCTCTGAATATCTGTTGTCATTTTGAATCTCTACAGAAAACCTGTACTAACAAACCAAATAGTAACATGTCATCCATTGATAAGAATTCAGTCCCATTTTTACAGACATGAAGTTTTATGGGAGGAGTTTTTGTTTTGGAATTAAACTGAGTTGACAGAAGGCCTGTATGCATGTAGTTTATGGTTTAGCACAACAACAATAAGTATACAGTTTGCAAAAGTATTAAGAAATATTATTTTAGGAACTCAGTAAAGAAAACTGATTTATCTTTCTGAGAAAATCACAACAGTCATTATTGCTTCTCACTGGAAATTGTGGCATTAAAAGAAAATACTCAAGTAAAGTTCAAGTACCTCAAACTTGTACTTATGTACAGTACTTAAGTAAATGTACTTGGTTACATTTCAGCACTGAAAGTGAAGGTGTGTGTCCAGGTGAGAAGCAGCACAGTGACAAATCACTGCAGTTTGATTGGTCAGTCTGAGAGCGCAACAGGACGCGGTCACTAACGTCCTGTCTGGGCTGGTGAAGGTCATCCTGACTGAGAGGAGGGCTGAACGACGGCGGGATTATCCGAGCGCTCCGCCCTGCACACTAACCCAAATCTAATCTGACTCTCTCCTCATGCACTCAGCGCTTCTCTCCTGATACCAGACACATCATTTCATTTCACTGCTGCCTGTCACTGGAGCAGAGTCTGATTTATCTGATGGTTCTGACAATAACTTTAAAACCCCTAATTAACAATGGATTGTCCACAAACGTGTCACTAGAATTTAAAAAACTGAATTCATGGAAAACCTGAAATTGTGGCACATATATTTTTGTAAAATGATTTAAACTTGAAAGTCTGCCTCACGCTCTATTTTGAATATTAGAATCAACATATCTGATAGCGAAGCTGAGAACTGAACAAACCGAAACAGAAGCGAGGCTGCAGGAAACTTTAGAACATTGGAGTTACAAACATTCCAAGCTTGCATGATTTCTTAAATCTGATTATTAGCTCCCGATATTTTCTAGCAATTTATTCAAAAACCTTTACCTTTAATGGGATAACGTGAACGTGGCCCTTGAAAATAGTGAATTAAAAGTCTAAATCATTTGAAAGCTAAAATATCAGTTGCAGCTCAGTTTTATTCTCCACCTGATGACTTTCCTGCCGTCCATTAGAGCCCCACTGGCCTGCTGATGATTAAGCCATGAACACATCCACTAATGCACCCGTCTTTGTTGGTTCCATCACAGACAGACAGGCAGCGTCCAGTTCGTCCTGCTTCAGTGTTTCTGGGTCGTGACGCCGTCATGATAACTTGTTAGGATTACGGACGTGGCCTCTTTCTGTGGGTGACACTCAGACTTGGATGAGGTTGGGGTGGAGGGGGTCTACAGGTGGGAGGCATCTACAGATCACAAGGGGTAATTGTTAATTTTTGTAAATCTGGATTAAACGGGTTCGGCTCAGTCCCATTGTGCTGTGAGGTTTGTGCAGCACTGGGGGAAGGGAAGGGAGGGACAGATGGGACTGACACATGGTCCCTGTCGACCTCCTCCTCCTCCTCCTCCTCCCCTCGCAGACTCTCTGCCTAATCTGACCGGGTAGGACAGGGGGAGGATGGGGGAGGGCACCGGGCATTCGCCACCACCTCTCCCTCTTTTCTGGCAGCACCCAACTCAGCCGGAGAGCCAAAGCACGCAGGATATGGGCAAAAAAACAACTTATTCCCAGTGAGGCTGGACGGAGAGCAGCTGAACCGGTGCTCATGCTGACGCTGTCGGCCGCAGCGAGCCCAGCCGGACCAGATTTACCTCTAATCCAGCATAAGGAGCGTGTCGGCACAACCCGCTGGACTTTGTGGTTTTACTTTTCATTCCCGTTTTCTAACAGGCCGGTTAGAGGAAGTTGTGCTCTGGCCTCTCTGAGGATGTGACGATGCCATCTTTGCAGGCACGCTGAGAAAAACCTGTCTGTGCTGGAAGTTCATGGCCAAATGTAGAGTCGTGGTGGCCGAGGAAAAGCAGTTCAGAGGCACAATGTCGGCCACTCAGGGGATGAACCGCAGCGGCGTCTACAACTACTTCCTCAACATGGTGGCCTATCAGGTGAGAGCTGATGAACAGCAGCAGGAGGCAGCGGCCGCAGCTGGAGTCTGAGGTTTTCAGAGTTTGTTCAGTGTCAGCTCACTAATGACTGTAAGACAAAAGATGATTTTTATGATCAGATGACTTTATATTAACTCTGGAGTTGATCTGGTTAATAACAATACTGGAGCATGATTAATTATTAAACATGCTTGAGACAAATTTAACATTGTTTTTAAAAAAAAGCAGCAACACCACAAATTTTAACTTAACTCAAATTTTACTTGCATAAAATTAAAATATATATAGAGTGAATTACATACCTAAAGTATCTAGAGTTAAAATACTTCTTATGCAGAACGGCCCCTTTCAGTGTTAGATTACTACATATTATATTATTGGAATATATCACTAATGTTTCAAATAAATGTAGTGGAGAAAAAAGGTAAATATTTCCCTCTGAAAATGAGCAAAGCAGAAGTATAAAAGGGATGTAGTCTACAATTGTACAACTTCATCTTGCCCATTGACACTTCGACACACAGCCTGCGGGGGCCAGGGATCGATCCACCAACCATCCAGCAGGTGGACAGCTGCTCTACCTCCTGAGCTACAGCCGCCCTGTGTACTTAGTGATGATGCTCCACCGCTGGTAAAGGTCGATGTCTGCCTCCAGTCATGGTGCTTTTCATCTCAGGGGTTGATCAAAAATCAGCTGCACCTTCTGATTCAGCGATCAGTGCTGCACTATGAAGCTTATAATATTCTTCTTGTTGTTGAAGATGTGTCGGCTGTGGTGTCGGCTGTGTCCATTCACGTTTAGGGGCCTTAGTTTGTGGCTCTGCATGATATTGTCGTGATGTTTACGTTGACATTGACTCCTCCACGGGATTCTGAAAACCTTTTTTTTAATGTCATTTCACTGAAAAGTCTGTGTTTTGGGCTTCAGACTTCAGAGAGAATTTATCAGTATTGCACATATTTGATCAGATATGTGAATAATTGATAATGGCTGATGCTCAGTCTGGATATACAGTGAATCTCCCAAAGCTGCAAAGGGAGATGAAAATCTAATGTCAGAGTCAGTGATGACACAATGTGAAACAAGTGTCTTCAGCTCTTAGTTGCTTTTTAGTTTTGGTCTTAGTTTCTTGTTGGAAAGTAAGTTCACCAGAATGAGTTCATCAGAAATGTCGGTTTTTCATTGTCAGTTATCTGGAGCTCCTGACCGATCCTCCTGACCGATGACCTGTTTGTCCAGTCAAACAAATAGTTTGGTTCTGGGTTGGACAGTTGAAAGTGTTTAAGTATTTATGATGATTGTGAACTGATGAAAACAGCCACATAATTAATAGGAGGGTGAGAAACATGAAACCAACATGTTGCTCAATCCTTTGTGACTGTCCAAGTCTGTCTGTGACTCAATGGTTCCTACAGAAGAAATATGTTAATGAATTTGTCACAAGAAGTTGTTTTATTTGTGTTTAATTATTAATATATTATTATTATTATAAGTGTTTCATTTCCTCCAATAGCTGTTTTCCACTGTTTTTAACAAACGTCAGTTGAACAGGAGGAAATAGTTCCTCTGTTGGGGACTATTTTCAGTGGCGGATTAATTACATGGATAGAAATGTCAGATTTTCAACTTTCAACTTTTGGATGAATTGCCATGAAATTTTGACCCTATTGACTCTGGAGACCTTCTGACTGTAGCGCCACCATGAGGTTCACATCTGTGTTTTTGACTGAAATATTTCCCTTCAGGATTTAATAACTTTAGTGATCATCAGTCCAGAACTTTGGTTTGTGCCTGTTAGTGTTTGCATGCTGACATGCTAACAGGCTAAACTACGACAGTGACGTGCACATTAGCATGCTAACATTGTCGTTGTTATCAGGAGGTAAACAAATCGTACCTGTTCGATAACCATCTATTGTTTCCTGCTCCTGCTCCTGTTCCTTCAACACCTGGGTCACCTGTTGATGATATCATTCAGGAAATTGAAGAGAATTATGGGAAATGAGAGGGACTCCTTAGTGCTGTTGCCCTGTAGTACCACTTGTGGCCACAGTAGCCGCTGTTCTGCAGAGGACTTTAGAAGCATCAGGTGGGAATAAAACCAACATGTGAAGAAATTTAGTTTATTTACATGAAATAAATCAGAATGAAACATAATTCGCAAGTGCAGGTGAATAAGGACTGCTACAGGATTGCTAGGATTTGCTACAGGTGTCACAATAAAATTAAATGTTTTTAAGTAACTTGTGCTAAAAAAAATACATTTAAAAAAATAAACAATAATATTAGTTACAGATAAAATAAATAATCAAAGCATTTAAAAAAATTAAGATAAAATTTATATTATTTTTTTTTACACATTTTCTGTTTTAAAAAGCATATGTAGTTAAAGCAAGAAAAGAAAACATAAAATCAAAATCATAAATCAGAAGTTACATTAATTTTAAAAATAGACAAAATTTAAAAGTATATTCTGTTACAAAGAAGGATTTATGTTTTCATAAGTACCACAAATACTTGTAACTTATTGAAAAGTGACCTCTGCTTTGTCAGTATAACACTGAAACTCCTGTTTCAAATAAAACTACTAATTATTGACATCCATGACTAAAACATAACAAACTAGATGAAAACTAAATTGAATTGCATGAAGTCGCTGCTGTTTATGATGAAAAGTGAATGTGGATCACTGGTGCATTAGGTGTGTGATTCATGCAGGATTAGCTCTCAGATTAGCTTCTTGGAAACATGCAGGAGATCCTTTAATAATCTATGAAGAAACAAGCGAAGTGAGTCCTCGTCTGTGTTTATCAGAAAATTATACCTGACCACAACAGTCATGATCTCACAAGTCTTTCTGACCAGGAGTTAAAAAGAGCCGATGGATGCTCTGTTTGCTGGTTATTGATCAACACTTCATCTTCACATCAGACCCAACACACGGCTGTCTGGCCTATATTTACTGTATGACACATCTTATTATTCTGACTCAGCATCTATTTTTGATCACAGTGATTATTCTGTGTTTGTGGCAGATTTGAGCCTCTCACTCTGCAGCAACTTCACTCTGTGACTGTTAATCCTGTTTTATAAACGTCAAACTGGGCCAGAGGACAGACGTGTGCAGCGGTCGGGACCGAACACCTGGCTGTCTGCAAGACGGCTCAATGAAGGTTTTAAAACCAGCAGATTTTCACATTTTTTGTTAAATCATTTTTTATTGCCAGAAACTGAAGCACAAGATCAATCATCAGCACACGAACTGATGGTTCAGTCTGCAAAAAGTAGAGTCTCCGAGGTCACATTCATAAAAAAGAGATGGCAAGAGGGCATCTTTAAACTGCAGGGTTGAATAACCAGTGATTTGTTGTGAGTTGGAAACATACAAATTAAGCTTCAGTCTCCACAGTGCGTCCAACAAAATCTCATGTATTTAATCTTTTTAAGTCCTGCATGCCGACTGACGCTGGCAGCGGCCTCTCAGGTCAGAAACTAGGTTATTTTCTGGGGTGATTTGAGGTTGAGTCACCACAATAGAAACTTTGCAAAAACCAGAAGCGACATATTCATTAAGCGATAAGTCAGTTTAAAGACAGATGTGTGAACCTGCAGGAGACTTTGGGATCAGAACCAGTTTCTCTCAGATGTGACCTGAGGATGAAGCTGAAGCATGTGAGGATCTGCTGCAGTGTGAGCAGTCAAACTGTCCCTTTAATCATCTGTTACAGGATCAAATCATTTTTGAGCTACTGTACATGATTAAAGCTCTATTTTTATTCAGTCTTCTCTACAATGAGAAGATGTTGGATAATCTTCTCTGCATTATCCATCAGATTATAACTTGCATGTGATGAGTGATAATATCTAGATTCACTGCACTGGCGTTCAGTGCAGGAAGGAAACTCTCGTTTTGGTTCGTATCTTAGATCATGTGGTTAATTTCCAAATATTGAAAATCAGAGCAGAGTAATCAGAAAACTGCCACCACCACATGTATCCAGCTGAATCCATCTTCCTCGTTCATGCATGGTGTTGTGGCCCTGACAGAGCAGACAGACCCCCAGACAGTAATCTGCAGAGTCTGCTGGAGCAGCAGACAGATGTGCGTGCAGGTCTTTGCCTCCTTAGATTTAGCTCAGGATCAGCGGTGATGGGCTTACGTCCAGTCCTCCACAGTCCTGGTTTTGTCAGAATCAGAACCGGCCAGATGCTGCTGGACTCATTAGATTAATCTGCCACAAACTGCCCCGCTGCCAAACACTCGGCCAGTGTAAGTTGTCTGATACGCTGACCTCCAAAAGTCTTCAGACAGCCTGAGTCTGACTTCCTGGACTCAGTGCATCCACACAGGAATTATAAATTACATACTGTTCATACTGTGTTTAAGTATTTTGATGGAAACCTGAAAGATAATTTAGTCTCTTTAAGATCTATAGTGTAGATGACTGGTTACAATTTGTCTTATTATTATTATTATTATTATTATTGTTATTGTTATTATCAGAGAGACATGGGAAGAGAGAGAGAGAGAGAGAGAGAGAGAGAGAGAGAGAGAGAGAGAGAGAGACAGAGAGAGAGAGAACATGCAACAACAATCCCTGCATTATTATCCCATCATGTTATTTTAGGACTGTCTCAAAACAGCACTCACATGCTCATATGTGCAATGAAAAAGATTTTGTTTGCTGTATTTTTTTTTATCTCTCTCGTAAGCTTTTCCAATATCAGTGATGAGGGACAAAATTCACAGTCGGTGTAAAAATAGATTCCAATGCTCAGCTGAAGCCACTGAGAGACTGCAGACAAATCAAGCCCAGATCCTCTGACGTTACAAATGTCCCTTTTTATGTCATTTCCACTGTCTGTAGTCTGAGGCAAAAAGAGAATCTCATCCTCATAACACTTTGAAGGAAACACTAAAAAAAATGTGTTTTCTCTGTTAAATCTTACTTTTAAGTTTTCTAGAATTTATTTTCCACATATTTAATGTACAGATCCCAGTCAAAAGCTCGTCATGCATAAAGGTGTGTTTCCTACCTCAGAACTGTAGCTCATCATTAATAAAAGACACACATGCAGATCCCTGTTTATTTCTTATTGCTGATAAGAATCCACTTTTTTTCTTGCTTATTGTCCATTTGGATCCCATTTAGTTGTTTAATTGGCAACAGTCGTTCTTCCTGGGGTTCATTTAAGTATCAAGTCAGAATCTGTGATACTACATCGGGCAGTGTTCAGTGACA
Organism: Centropyge bicolor; assembly: GCA_037975185.1. Classification (NCBI taxonomy): domain Eukaryota; kingdom Metazoa; phylum Chordata; class Actinopteri; family Pomacanthidae; genus Centropyge; species Centropyge bicolor. The sequence goes on along the minus strand of JBBMOC010000096.1, from coordinate 569,323 downwards.
CAATAAAAGACTATCAAAACAGAATCTACGGAGAAGTGATAGATCAAAGGAAAAACCTGAATGAAGAGGGTTCGCTGAATGGTTTGGTATGAAAGCAATGTTGTATAGATTAGATTTGGTGAGTGTCTCCTGAGCTGCTGTGACCATGTCATCATCGCCGTCGTTGTTGTTGTTGTTGTTGTTGTTATTGTTGTTGTTGTTGTTGTTGTGTTCCTGTGGATGCTGAGCCTCCTCCGGCCTCTCCTCCTCCTCAGATATGCTGTTGCTGTGGGCCGGCTCCCTGCTCGCTCTGCTGTGCCTTCTGTCCTCCGGTCAAATCCTCCACCAGCACCCGGGTCATGTACACCCTGTTCCACATCATGAGCTGCGCCGTCTCCTGCCTCATGCTGTCCCGCACCGTCTCTGAGCTCGTCAGGGAAAATGTGAGTGCTGAATCCCGCCCTCATAGAAGACAGGGGCACAAATCAAAGATGTGAAATATAGGAACCAATAATCTGCTGGATGACAAAAGTCCTGACACAAAGAACTAAAAATAACCCATATATGTAATACATGTGTGTGTGTGTGTGTGTGTCCATCAGGTGCCTTTCTTCAACATGGTGTGTGACCAGGCCCACGGTGGGGGCCACTGCGAGATGCTGGTGGGCTACTCAGCAGTCTACAGAGTCTGCTTTGGCACTTCCTGTTTCTACCTGATGATGGCGATCTTCCTCATAGACGTGAAGTCCAGTCAGGACTTCAGGGCGCTCATACACAATGGGTCAGTTCACCTCATCAGACCGATCCTCCTCAACCAACACACTGGCACTGAGACTGGTTCGAGTCTTTCTACTGACTTCTAATGTTCAAACTTCTGTAGTGATCAAAATGGTGGATTATGGATGTAATTACACATTATTCAGACAAACACTGGACAAGTTATTGTGTTTCAACAAAATAGTTCATGAATGCAACATTTTTACATGTGGAATGCAGAGTGTTTGCACATGAACTCAACATAACAATCAAAAACAACACAACACATTAAATTACATGAAATTCAAACCAGATGTCATAAAAATATCAATGTCAAGTTTGCTTTTTAAATTTGTAAATTTTTCATGGATCCTGGTGACAAACAGGTGATGAGACAGAAAAAACATGATCGACCAATCACATCACCTCCTTCTAGTTTCTTCTAAAGCCTCCCAAATCTATCAGAAAAAAATCCACAATCAATCACAAAAATGGCCGTAAATATCCTAAATGAAACTCAGAAAACAAATATTCCCTGAATGTCTGATCAGGTTACAAAGATCTTTATGTCTCTTCCCTGAATCAGAACATTTAGAACAGACCTGTCCTTAAATACACACAGCTTTAAATACTCCACAGTGTGTGTGTTTTCTCTCCGCTCACCTGACCTGCCCGCTGCTCTATTTAAAGCTCTTTATTGTTACACTTTCCATTGCAGGCCGGCGGATTAGAGCGGTGACGTAGCTCAGATTAGGATTGGACAGGCTGGATTGCTGCTCCTCTCTGCTATAAATCTACTCTGCAAGCGTCTTATTGCTGAAAGGCTTCAGGGTCTTTGGCGAAGGTTGCAGCTCTCAGTGGTCTGCAGGGGGGTCAGGGAGCGACCCAGTGCCCTGCTGAATCCTATGTCCTCAAAGACCAGACAGAGTCTCAGGAACAAGCAGGGATTTGATAAGAGGCCCCATTTCCAATTCATATATAACACTGAAGAAATATACCTGTTAATGAGAAATAAGCATCCATGTATCTCTCACTTGATACTTAATAATATGTATCTACATATATCAGAGAAGGAGAAAATGGTCTCATTTTAAAACTGGAACCATTAGACATTTGGGTTTTTTGTTTAAAAAAAAGACATTTCAGATAAGATACATAAAGATAAGAATTCTGTTATTTTTTGTTCTGTTTTGGCAAAATTTCTGTTATGGAATATTTTAATCCTGCAACAGAACAATGAAATACTTCTAGAGCATACACCGAATACTGCATTTAATTAAACATCAGAGATCATTTAAAGTGGCCATAATGTTGTTTTTTATGATCATTTCAGAAGAAAAGCAAGTTTCAAAATTTTGATATTTGTTTTTGAATCTCAGAGAAATTAATTATTCATGGAACTTCAGAAAATAAGAAACTAAGCAGCTTGATTTGCAGAGATATTAGGTATAATACAAAGATACATAATTTATAGTAAATGAGCTAATGAGCAACACAAAAGTTGATAAATGAAGGCAGATTAGACAAAGTGGGAGCCAGTATAAGTTTGTGTCTTCAGGTTTGTTGTTATCTGTTTCTCCTGTGTGTTCACCTGCAGCTTCTGGTTCCTGAAGTTCATCACGCTGCTCGGGATGTGCACCGCTGCCTTCTTCATCCCCACTGAGTCTTTCCTCCATGGTGAGAAACTGTTTCCTGCCAGATATATTCGCGCAGTAAATTCACAGTGATAATAAATGAGATGGGGATGATGGTGCACCTCCTCCTGACTCCTGGTAGGGGGCAGCACAAACCTGCTCCTGAAACTGACCTCAGATTGACTCACTGTGAATTATTGGCTCATAAATCTCTGCAGCGTAATTTCACTTTGTTTGGGAACAATAAATCTGATGATGATACGGGAGCGATGTCAGAGCGTGTTTGTGATTTACAGCTTGCTCTCCTTCGCTCTGTTTGCCTCTCCGTCTCTCACTTCCCTGAAATAAATCAGAACTTTATGGATCATTCTCCCTCTCTCTATCAGCTTGGCATTATGTTGGTGTGGTGGGAGGATTTGCCTTCATCCTCATCCAGCTCATCCTCATCACAGCTTTCGCACACACCTGGAACAAGAACTGGTGAGTGAGATAAAACATTACATCATGCTATATGTGGTATATTATGATAGAGGAGTAAATCATGACACTGGACATTTCTGGAAACTGGTGATAAGATAAAATATTTATATATGAATCATATGACCAAAAGTAAGTGGACACATCAGTCTACATGTAAGTCTGGTGTCCTGGTTCCACAAATCCAGCTCCACTAACAAACAGTTTTCCCAGTTTGGTGTGGAACAACTTGACTGGCCTGCACAGACCATCCAACACATTTGGGATGAACCGCCTGAGAGCCAGACTTCGTCACTCACCATCAGTGCTGAGCCTCATTAATGTTCCTGTGTCTGAATGGGAGCAGATCTGTGCAGCAGGTTCAACATCTGGTGGAAAGACTCAAAGCAGAAGAGTCTGTTTGAGCAGCACATTAACGCTCATAGTTTTGGAATGATATTACTCACACGTGGGTGTAATGTTTAGGTGTCCACATACTTTTGGCCTCATTGTGTATCTGACTTCATCTTATTGATGCAAAAAATGTCTTGCTCAGTGGTCCAACATCAATCCGAAACGGGTCACAAGAAAAAATACATTTGACCCATAAAATGACTTTTCTCTTTTTACTTTTAACTGTGATTTACTGGATCATTTTCAGGCCTCTGAGGGAAACTCTTGACCTTGTCGAAGACATGTGCAGTGATGACGGGTCAAAAGTCAAATAGGTTGGAAATCACTGGTCTAAAACAGCTGAGAGATGATAAATGAGCTCATGAAGTGGCGGCAGAGGAGGTTCAGTAATTGACTGACAGACATGAATCTGCTGCTACTGGTCCACACGTGCACTCATCTCATCACTGTCTAATGAGAACCATGTTTCTACAAATTGGCTTAGTTGGATTTTTTTCGATTAAACTGGAGAATAAATGGTTTGAAAAATTATACTTCATAGACTTAAAAAACCATTGTTTGTCGCGTGTCTGTCTGCTTCCTGCTCCTCCTTCTGTTTCCTGTTTTCTCTTTACTGTCAAACAAACACAAAAAGCAAAAGACATAATTCAAAAGGAATTACAACATAAAAACCCACCGGATTATCTGACAAAGTGTGTTGTGCCAAAACCAGAGCTGTTTTTCCTCAGTTGTAAAAAGGTCTGGAGATACGTGGTTCTCACAGGACCCTGATGATATGTTATGCAAGGTCCCTCTTAAATATACGTACATCCAGACTCTGGCCTGGTTCACATCTGGAGAAGAGTCTCTCTTCTGTCCTGGTGATGATGGATTCGTCTTCTGTCCGGCAGAGAAATGTAAATCACACAGACCGACTTCATCCACATCATCATCCACATCTGTCTCGTCCGTCCAACATCTGGAACTCTGTTTCTGTTTCGTTAAATTTTTCTAGTTTGTGGCTTCAATTTTGTTTGTACTTGGTGGTTATTTTTACTTTATAGTAACTTCTGTCCTTTCTCCTATTCTTCTTTCTAAATAGTTTACTTATTAATTCTTTCGCAAATGGAAATATATAAGCAAATGATTCTACAGTCAGATTTGACTCTTAAAGATTCAACAGGTGATTTATTCCATCAACAGTTAAATCCATTAAATCTAACAATTATCTTCATTATTTTCTGACATAATGGATTCCTTATTTTGTCCATTAAATGTTTGGAAATAGAGAAAAACGCATTATAATTTACCACAATCCACAGTCCAAACAATTTACTAACACGCATGACAAAGAAAATCCTGTCATTTCCAAAGCTGGAACCAGCAAATTGTTTTTCAATTATCAAAATAGTTGCTGGATAATTTTCTGTCAATTGACTAAACAATCAAACAAACTTCATAAGGAGGAGGTTGGGATGGTGGACAGCATCAGTGTCAGGTTTACTGCACAGCTGCATGGACCTAATTGGCTGGTCTCAGTCAGCTGATAGTCGCCCAGCTGATGAATGAGCCACTGAAGGTGAAACATGGTCTCAGTCAGCTGATGCTCCATTTGTTCCTTTATCTCTCCTTCATTCTGTCTTTACTTTCTGTTGCTTTGTTTGTTTGTCAGTTTGCTTTTTCGTCCCCTCGGTCAGACTCGTCCTCGTCCCCTCGGTCAGACTCGTCCTCGGACACTCGGCCAGTCCAGATGTTATTTACTGTGTTTTACTGTGCAGCTGCTGCCGATGTCGCTCGGCCACCTCTGAACTCTGCCGTGGCAGAGATGTAGCTACAACAGCTAAGAGGATTTATTCATTCAGGACCTTTTCCAAAGCAAATGCACACGGCTGAAAATCCTCTTATTGCCTTTGCAGAGGCAGGGAAGACAAGCAGAGGAGGAAACATCCAACAGACAAACAGTGAGAGGGGAATAAACTGACTGTTTCTCTGCTGGGTTTGAAAGAGGACAACACCTCTAGCTCTAAACTGTCCATCAGATTTCTTCAACCACACGTGCATCATAATGCAGCTGGTTTTAGCCACATGTAGCTGTCGAGATGCAAAACTTGTCTCATTATCTCCTGAAGCTTCTCAGCCTCAGTGATGTGTCTCAGCTCCACTTTGTTCCTTCACATGCTGAGATGATCTGGAGTTTGTAGCATGGACTGTTGCAGAGGGATATTAAGATATTTCAATGTTTTACCTGTCAGAAGATTAAAGCATGTTGGATTTGAAAATATCTGACTTTGACCCCACCTGATCCCCCGACATATGTCTGACTCAAGCGGCAACCTCCGCCACTGAAAAATGAAGCCAATGCGGAAGTGCAAAAAAGCTGCTGGGGGGGGGGGATTTTTTTTATAAGGCGTTCGTTTAGAATATACAGCATACATCATTATGCACAATTCATAGCTGTCAATCTAAGTGGCGCCACTTTGATTGACAACTAGCCACTGACGGTCTAAAGGGCGTCACCCCGGCTAATTCTAGTCACTGAGTTTGGGAAAGAGATCGTCGTGGGGTTAGCCGGCTAGCAACGATATTTAGCATTTAACCTAGCTGGTTAGCCGTAGCTAGTTTGATTATTTCGAATAAAGCGGCTTTTTTCAGCGGCTTTTTTCAGCCAATAGCGTTCATTCGACCCACCTCAGCTCCGCCCTCGCTCCACCTCTTTGTCCATATTTGGAGTAACCGGAGGTAGGCTACCAAGATGGCTACGCACTACGATTTGCTTCATTTTTGCTCTTCAGAAACCTATGGGTGACGTCACGGACACTACGTCCATATTTTATACAGTCTATGGTCTGACCCAGCTGCACCAGCTGCAAGTTCTGTGGAAGTTCTGTAAATAAAGCCCTTAATTTTTCTACAAACACAAACTTAGGCCTTTGGAATAGTTTGCAAAATGCTTTAACTGCATAAACATTTCTGCACACATTGACTTTAAGATGCAATTAAGCCATGAATAAATCACTTGTATCTGGATTTGTGACCTAAATTTAAGGCAACATTCATGTAAATCTGCCTGATCTGGTTTTCAGTTCCTATCTGTGCAGGATGATGTGAAGCTGAACGTCTCTCTCTCCCCTGTGCTGCCGTCAGGTTGACCGGAGCAGCCGAGAACAAGCGTTGGTACCTGGCCGTGATGTGCGCCACCCTCTTCTTCTACACCATCGCCACCATGGCCTTCACCTTCATGTACAAGTACTACACGCACCCCATCGCCTGCCACTTCAACAAGGCCCTGCTGTGGATCAACCTGGGCCTCTGCGGCCTCATGTCCTTCATTGCCGTCACACCGTGCGTGAAGCAGAGTGAGTTGATGAAACACACTCGCACGTCTGTCATCGATCTTCAGCAGTGGAATAACACTTAGTCCAGCTCCAGCTATGCAAACACCCCCCTCACCCCCCCACCCAAACCACTGCTGCTGCTGATAATAATAATTAGATGTGAGGAAACATTATCTGTTTCTGCCTCTAAACGTCGAGTGCAGGCCTGTTTTGTCTGCACACGTTTTATGATCGAAACATACAGCTGCTTCCAGAGGTGCAAGTAATAAAGTACATGAACTCAAGTATTCTCAAGTAGGCTGGAGATACTTAGTTCGTTTGCACATTTAGCTTGTGCGTTCATCCACTGAACACAGCTGTTGTCAGGTAAAAGTCTCGTGTCTGCAAATTTGAACGTTTGAGGAAGTGAAGAAAAGAAGAAAAGTCAACCTTGATTCAGCAGCTCAGATTTCATGATCGATCTTTGGGAAACAGACGTTGAGAAAACAATCACACTTACTGGTCCGTTTAGTAGTTTTTCTGTAACTTTTGATCATATCACATGATCTTCTGTGTGTGTGTGTGTGTGTATTCTGACCCTGACCCCCCCTCCTGTCTCTGCAGAGCAGCCTCGATCCGGACTCCTTCAGGCCTCCATCATCAGCTGTTACGTCATGTACCTCACCTTCTCGGCGCTGTCCAGCCGCCCGCCAGAGAAAGGTAGGTTCCCCGAGCAGACACAGAGCAGAAGCTCCACAGAGACACTGAAACCTGCAACATGAGCACAGACTGTCAAGGTTATGATTAAACTGTCGATTCAAAGAGAAACATATGGGACAGGAAAAGAAACAAACATGAATCTACTTCGCTTTAAAATCCTCTTTGAGCCAACAGGTTATTAATGACACAAGTGATGCAAGTGAAGTGGACGATGCACACAGTAAAGAAAAAACACTCTTTGGAGCATTTTAGCATCTTTCAGCTCATTGTTTTGGTTTCACAGCAGAAGAAACAAAGTTAATACTAAAAAGACCTTCAAACTGGAAAAGACCACTGAAGCCTCACATTAGCTTTGGATGAACTTCTGCCATTTGTGCCTGTAACAGAGACTGTGGATTTTGTTCCCCATCTCTGACTATGGCTCCTCACAGGACGACGACTGACGAGAGCAACCAGTGTCTTTTAATTTGTCCATATTGAAATTTGAACACTGTGTTTGACTTGAAAAAACCTGAACGTCTCCTTTAATTTCACCGCTGGACAAAATTCTCTTATTGCGAAATTTCTTCATATTTGTTTGTTTTCACCTCATCATCATTTCCTACTTAGACTTAATACTGAAGAGCCCACACACACACACACACACACACACACATTCAGTAAAATCCTCTATTTGCCTTCACTTCCCTCATAATGACTCACCTGTTGGCTCCAGGTAAGACAAAGAGCCTCCACATGACTGAGACATTAGTTCAGAGGCTTGTCAGAGGCCCCCCGTCTTATCCGGGCTTTACATCTTAATGGCACACATGAAAATATAGACGCACACACACACGCAGATAATGTGGGATGAGATGTGCTCTGACATGCTGCCTGCTGGGCCGGTGGCCTGTGGTGAGGGCACACTAAAGGATATTTGTTTCACATTCCTTGTGGATCCATTGACAACATAATAACAGAGACGTTCAGCCTGGCAGCATCATCACACAGTCAACTCACACACAGCACGTCCTGGTAGATCAACGCAATATATTATTAAGATGTGCCAGTAAAGAGTGATGTGTCATGAGTTACACAGCTGAGGAGAGGTCAGACAGCACCAGAGCTTCAAGGAAACACAGAGGGATACACAATTTAAGCTGGTTACAATGAGCCTCAGATCGTGTATTTTTATCATTCTTGCATTGGTCAAAAGTAGATTGAAAATGTTTCCGAGATTCAAGACAGTATTTAGGTAAAGACCTAGTATTTAGGTAAATGTAAGAAGTTGCAAAGAACTCTGTGTACGATCCAAACACTTGCACTTTAGTTAAAATATGACCAATTTTTTCACTGCACTTTCATCCGTCTCAAAGCTGTGAAGGTTCAATGAAGCAGAATATTTAGAGATTTATTGGAAAAATGACGAGCGGTTGAACCAAACTGAGCCAAACTGAGTCCTGGAGAAGAGGTTTCAATTTAAATTAACTCTTATTTAAGCATCTGAAAATTTGATTTCACTGTCTGAATCTTTTGTAGGTTCATTCATGGAGGAGGCAACAGCCGTCAGTTTGTTAGAATCAGAGGAGGATCAATCAGTCAATTAATCAATTAGTCACAAATAAATAGAAGAATCGTTAAAGTCATTTTCCAAGCAAAGGTAGCAAATGTTCCCTGGTTCCAGCTTCATATTTTGAACTTTTGGTCAGATGCAAAAAACAATTTGAAGACGTCACCTCGGCCTCTCTGACACTGTGACGGAGATTTTTCTCTAGTTTCTAAAGTTATATCAGACCAAACAATGAATCGATAATACAGTCTAATTGCAGTTGTAGTCGCAGTTCATTCAAATGGTACCTTAGCACTCTGTTATCCACAGACCGTGCTGTGGCTGTACAGTGTGAGTGTGTACAGTAGGTGTGTGTCAGAGTCCCGGGGCCGTGCAGGACACTGTAGCAACATGTTGAGAAAATATGCACTCAGACTCTGTTATAAAAACACCTTTTCACTGCTGACTGTCAACCGCACACGAAGACACTCGCACACTCACACACACACACATACATACACACAGTTAACACACTCTGTAATATTCAATTTCCACCTACTGTTGCTGAGTTTCCTTTTTCAGCTGCTTTAATTCAGGGCTTTTTCACCTGTCATGGTAACATCTCCAGGGGAGATGTGTGTGTGTGTGTGTGTGTGTGTGTGTGTGTGTGTGTGTGTGTGTGTGTGTGTGTGTGTGTTTCTGAGAGGCAGAATTAGTCTGGAGTGCAATTGAAAAGACAACTCCAAGAGCAGGACATGTTCTCTCTCCCCTGACGACTCTTGACCCCCGTGTGTGTGTGTGTGAGTGTGTGTGTGTGTGTGTATAATATAATCTGAGTCCTGTAATTAGCCAGTGTTTTCACTATGCTCAGGTTCCTTTCCCCCCCACAACACACAAACACTAAACTTCTCTCAGGAATCCACAGTCGGCTGAAACGACCCTTTGGAGGTTTGGCTGGATTTCTGTGTGTGTGTGTGTGTGTGTGTGTGTGTGAGGGAGAGAGTTCAGGAGTCAGAGCATGTGTGTGCATACAGTACATACTTGTGAGTGCCCTGAGAGTGTCCAGAGGGTGAGTCTATAAGAGAGAGTCCCAGAGGGGAAAAGACCCTTTTTTACAAGAAAGAAAGGAATTTCCCAGGAAATGAAACGAAGGAGAAAGAAGGAAGAAATGAAGTGACACAAAAACACTTGACCTCCATCTGGCACCTTTTCTCTGTGGGGCTGGAGTAAACAAGTAAAACACAAAGTATATCGTCAAAAAAGACATTTATAAAACCAGCTGAATTTTAAACTGACTCCTGTTGAAGAGACTCAAATTCAATTTCATAAATACATTTCGTATACCAGAGGGACGATGTGGGTTAGAGGTTAAGATGCCGACATCTCTCCACTATTGATTTGTGCCCCCCCTGAGCCCTGATCTTCCCTGACTGATCCTGTTCCTCTCTGTCTCAGTTGTGTATCAGGGCATGAACATGACCGTCTGTTACCCCACTGTGGGACAAGATGGCATCCAGAACGAGGGCAACGCCGTGGCCATCATCGGAGCTGCCATCATGTACTGCTGCGTCCTCTTCGCGTGGTGAGCACGGCAGCAATGTTTCCACTTTTCAGTCTCTGACAGGAGGAAATATGTGGCACAAACAGAGAATCTGATTTCTCCACAGTAACGAAGCCTCGTACCTGGCGGAGGTGTTCGGCCCGTTCTGGATGATCAAAGTTTATCGCTACGAGTTCCAGAAAGCTACCTGCTGCTTCTGCTGCCCAGAGGAAGAGGAGGGTTTGTACCGACGCACTCCATCAGTCATGTTAACATCGAAGCACGTCCAGCAGGTGAGAGAGATGAGAGACATTTCTGCATGTGTGTTTTTCAGCTGAGGACGAGTTCGTGATTGACGACGAGAACAAAGGCTGTCAGAAGGTGATTCACAACGAGACCCAGCGAGTCGCCTACAGCTACTTCTTCTTCCATTTCGTCTTCTTCTTGGCCTCGCTGTACGTCATGATGACCCTCACCAACTGGTTCAGGTCAGTTCTACTATATTCATATGCAATTATTAATATCAGAGAAGGTGATGCATTTTTTTTCTTAAAGGAAACTTTCAGAAAATTTTTTTTTTGGGTCTTTAGTTATTGAGCGTCATCTCTCCAGAGAGCACAGCACACTTTTTTTTATGCAAATAAACATAAAGCAAAGGTAAAATAATACAGTAAAATAAATAATGTAAATGTGCTGAATTAAGTGACAGATGAAGAATTTGTGGAATATTTCATAAACAGGACGTATCAATTGCCAAAATTTTAGCAATTCCTAATTCTATTTGGTGGCAATATAAAAATAATTATTCCATTAAAATATTAAGGTTTAAATTAAAGTGTCATCTAAAATTCTCTGTGCAATGTTTATGTTTTATATTATTTTGAAATCTTGTGAAAAGGCTGTTTCCCTTAGTCAAGCTAAGGGTAAGATAAGTATGACACTGACACATAATGTTCAGCCAATCATGCTAATGGTTTCTGACCGGTTCCTGAGCTCTGTCTTTTTTCCTGGAGCTAACCCGTGTCGCCCCCCTGCAGCTATGAATCAGCGGTGTTGGAGACCACCTTCACCCACGGCAGCTGGTCTACCTTCTGGGTGAAGATGTCGTCCTGCTGGGCCTGTGTGATCCTCTACCTCTGGCTGCTGCTGGGCCCTCTGTGCAGCTGCCAGTCCGAATCCAGACCTCGACGCTCTCGCATCAAACGCCGAGCTGCTTCCTGCCGTCACGTCTCTGTCAGCGTCTGACGCTCTCTGCGAGGGGCCGGGCGGGAGGCAGGCGGACGGGGCGCAACGTGGACGAGAGGTCAGGTGACTCCGAGCCTCCCCGCGGTGAACTGCAGGAGGAGGTCTTCAGGAATGGTCACAGGGGTCAGAGGTCAAAGACTCACGGTGCTGTGAGGAGGACCAATCAGAGGGCTCAGTGCTCACTGCCCTGCTGATGTGAACTGGACGAGGACCTGATGTCAAAGACTCCTTGAGATTAAACCACTAACGAGGACTGTGGTTTGGAAACACACTCACAGTACGACTTGCCAAAGGGATCAGACGGGGTGAACTCTCACTCCCTGTAATGTGGGAATTACAGTCAGTAGGTGTACAGATGGGTACGTTTATGAATTTTTACCCTTTAATTTTACTATTATTTCAAATGTTGGTTCTATTTAGACTTTCAATGTTATAACAGAAGAAGCATTATGTAGATTTGCTGTAATGTTGCTACAGAGGCACATCCCAGTTTTTGATTCTGAGTAAAAATCTGCAGTAAACGACAAACCCCATCAGTCCTCTGATCTCAGACTGTCGGCAGGTTTGACCGTGAACAAATCTTTCTGAACATTGGAAACAGACAGCTATGAGCTGATCAACTGTGTGAGTTCAAAAATAACTTCTGATGCAAGAGATTTCTTACAAGAACTGACCAGCACAGTGAGAATAATCAAAGATCATCGATGGCCGTTTTCTTTTTCAGCCAAACACTCGACAGATGTTGTTTCTGTGTCATCAGTTTTCATCTTGTTACCAATGATGAATGAGACTGATGTCGTGATGAGGAAACACTCCATTTGTACGATCGACCCCTCGTCTCATAATCAAATTCAGCCACCAACTGGTTAAAGCACGAGCCTTAAAACAGTTGTTCTGCAATTTTGGAAACACACTGCACCAGGAGAGGAAGGATTTCATCACACTGTAAAACCACAGCTCGCTGATTTTACTCTTCTGTTTGTGAACAGATTAAACAAAGATATTTAACATGTTGATTATTGAGCTTCAGGCTTATGTTTGAGCTTCGGATAGAAGCAGATGAGCTGTGTCCCGTTTACAGTCTGAACAAGAGCTACTCACCTCCCGACTTTTGCCTGATAGTTGACGGACAGACATGAAGGTTGGTCGATCGTGTCAGCCAATGCTCTGCAAAAACAGGAAGTGTAAACAGGAAGTGTAAACAGGAAGTGTAAATCCCAAAATATCAAACTATTGCATCAACAGTTGTGAAAGACCTTTCAATTAGGTTTAACTGCAACCAATCAGAAATCAGCTGTTTGAAAGACAATGGATGGAAATCAAACTTTCATGTAATAATATCATGAAGTTTATTTCATTTAGTGCTGACAGTTACAAACCAGAAACGTACAGACAGAACCAATTCAACTGCATCCTTTCATTCGCTTATGATCTTTGTCCTTTACATCCGTCAGAGAGGCAGCTTTAGGGTTGATTCTTGTTTCCAGCCCAGAACAAAGATTTGTTCATGTGTTAAACTAAAAGCTGAAGTGTCCGGGATCACGGGAATAACAGGTTCTCTTTCAGTATTTTCTCTGACTGATTTTTAAAAGCTCAGTGACTGAAGGTCTGACGGAGCGACTGAGAGGCAGCTAAAGAGGAACATATGATGTTCTTCAAAGTTCAACACAGGAGGTTTCTTAGACTGGGCCACAAATACTTTGCATTTGACTTCTAAGCTGAATCCTTGCATTATGTTGCTTCACATCATTCACGTCTAAATTCATTTCAAATGTCTGGATCGATTCTTGTTTACATTTTATTTTGCATGTTACTCTATTTTGAAAACTTTAAAATTGAAGCCAAGAGTGCTAAAAAAAAAAAAAAAACTCCCTGAACCCGAGTTCCAGAAGGGATGGAAGCTTTCTGTCTCATGCCTTCAGATGGAGGCGTCTGAAATGTGTTGTTAAGATAAAATAGCCCCTCAGATTTTCATGCTGGCTTGTGGAAACCTGGTTTCTACACCTCTCCCCACCGTTGAAGAGACGCTGAGCCGAGGGTCTGTGACGACTTCCTCATAGTTGATGAGCAGTAATCTGGCTCAGTGATGGAATACATGTTCTCAGTTATGTTATCTGCAATTTGTTGTAGTTTTCCTTTGTTGTAGATGTGAAGCTTGTTTTTGTAAATACATTGTTTTCTTACAAATGCTGCTGTTCTCACGTCTGGTTTGTTAAATAATAATCAGGTTTAATTCCAATTAAACACAACGCTTGGTGTCTGTGAATATCCACCACAGTGGGTCATTATCACTCATTCACTCAAATGTACAAAGAGACTCTTTTGGCACATGTTCAAACACAAGGCACAGAAGTTATCTGACCATTCAACTGACTGCGAGTTCTCTCAAAGCGATCGTAGTCAAATCATACTTTTGTAGCTAATCAGTGCCACGCAATAAAATAGTGTATATTTCATAATCTCTTTCATGTAAAGTATCGCAAAGCAGACCTGATGTAACACACTACAAAAAACTGGATACCACGAAGGAGCAACACAGACTCATTAAACAGCTGACACACAGGAAATGTGTTATAGTTTAAGCTTATTTTTTTTATACATAAATACATTGTGAAGCAATATGTCGTCATTATATTTTGAGTTAAAACGAAAAGAAAAATCCACCTCTAAATCTGGACCAGACGTCGGCATCGAACTGGCATTTAGCTGCAGAAAGAAAGATAATGATAGATCTGATAGAACTTACTTCACTTTAATAATCGGAACCATTCTGGTCTATTTTCTGTGACTGTAGTGGTTCTGGAGACCATTTCAAAGTGTTCTTTAAATGATATCCTCAATGTTCCTCAACATAAAAACACTGGAGTTTCATGTACAAATTAATGATCATTAAGATTTATGGGATGGTAATCAGTTATGTCATGGCGGCTCTTTAAACCAACACTTACTGTTTTACATCATTTTAGATTTTATTTGAAATGAAAACTGTCATTTGATCATGTTTTTCTTTGTTGTGTCATTAATTCATTGTTTCCTATTTTGGTTTGAATCACTCACCGTTCCTCCTGCTGACAACTTCCCTTCCTGCTTTTGTGTGTTTCCCGTCTGTTTGTCTGCTCTGCCCTGATTGGTTTCACTTGTCTGTCTATCCTCCTCTCTCTGGTGTGTGTCATCCTCTCACTTAGTGCCAGTTCGTCTTTATACCATTGGCCAAGTGTTCCAGCCCTTTCCTAGAGTTTAGTCCTACTGTGGATCGTTGCTTTATTTCCTGGACCTTGCCTGTTTTTGGACTTTTGATTCTTGCCTGCTCCCTCCTGGATTTGTTTGCCTGCTTGGACTGCCTGTCCTGGTCTTGACTCTTGCCTGCCTCACCATCCCATAGGCCTTTTGCATGTTGCCATTTTGCATTAAAATCATTGAACTGCACCAGAACACCACAGCTCCTCTGTCGTCTGCATCTGGGTCCTGTCCCCTGAATTCCTGTTCCCCTGCTTGCACAAACGATCCTGAAATATTTGCTGCTACACGAAATCTACTGAGCTTCTGGAAACATCCGAATGATTTTGGCACAATCAGAAATAAGCAGGGGACCAGGTCAAAATGGCGTCTGTGAGGTTTCGCAGCTGCTGTGAGGTGGATTTTTCCTCAAGTTTACAGACAAAAAAATACAATAATATAAAAAAATTAAATGATAGCTGTGGAAAAACAGCGATAACATAAAGGCTGTTTCAGTCAATGTTCTTCTCTTTGGTATGTGTTTAAAGGTGGGCACAGGCCTCCACCTAAAGTGCTCTATATGGTACAGTAAGCTGGTCGGGCTTTTAAATAAACGTCTTTTTGGCGTCTCCATGTGACGAGTTTCAAAAGAGGCTGAAATTGATCCAGCTGTCATTTCTCTCCTGTGACACCACGCTGGAGTTCAGACCATCACATGGCGTCTGATGATGTCTCGAAGGTCCAGAAATGACACCTTGGATGTGGACAAAGCTTCAGTGTGAGCATCATTCTCACACACCCACGCTTCCAGTCAGTCTCCACACTCATCCCCTCCGATCCGCCGGCTGTCTGGACCCTCTGTTGCTGCAAAGTCTCTCGAGCGGCCGCAGCAGCTCGTCCTCTCTCGGCCGGTACGGGACCACGTAGCTGTCCTCCTCCAGCAGGATGCGGTTCAGCGTGTGCTCGTAGTTGATGTGACGACGCACCATCAGTATGTACTGCCTGCCCTCCTCCAGGTGGGGGCAGTCACACACATTAGGGGCCCACAGGAACTCGCGGTGCTCCAGGCGGAAGCTGTTCCGGTAGGTGTGGATGATCTGGATGTCATAACGCGTCTCCTCGCCTCTGTACAGCTTCCCGAGAACTCTGCCCCGGAACACTAACAGGAAGCAGATATAAACCAATAAGATACTTCTGTCACAAGCTTTTTAAAAATAGCAAAGCTACAAGGTTCTCACTCACCAAAGTCCTTCTGGCAGTACTGTCTCTGCCGTTCTCTTCGACCTCTGACTCGCTGACATTTCCCACAATGCCCTGCACAACAGTCGAACAGAAACAAGCTGACAAACATGATATGAGGATGTGAGGACCTTCCATACCTGCTAACCTTGACATGTTGGGACATATGCACGCTTGCTTTCTTGTTGGGAGTCAGATGTTAATTAGCTTGATTACAGGCTTCTGAGCACTGGTGAACTGGATACTGGATCCTTTGTGCCAACTGGTCCCAGTGATCCACATCCAACCATATCTCAGATTTTATCACAGATCAAAATAGGTGTTGTGACAGCTGTCTCCGCTGACATGCTGACGAGTCAATCAGGGTCTAAGAATGAGGACGTAATCTCAACAAGACAAACATTAAGATAACTGCTCCTGTGAATCACTGCCCACTAATCTCTTCTGTGTTGACTAAAAATATTTGGGCGGTACGGAGACTAATGGATCCCGACCATAAAACTACTGACATGAACGTGGCCTCAGAAGAATAATTTAATGAAAACAAAAGGACAATTCATTCTGCACATCAGGCTGAACGATTCGCTCCAGGTGTCTTCATTAGTTGATGGATCGATGCTACTGACCATCAGCAGCTGCAGGAGGAAGTTCTGCTCAAGGAGCAAACAAACATATTTCCTGAAATAAATAAATGTGTGGTGGCTCATGCCGAGCCGGGCCGAGCCGAGCCGAGCTGAGCTGGTGAACGTACTTCCAGGTGAGGGCTGAGGCAGGAGGTTCCTGTGGTTCTCCTCTCGCTCCAGACGGGGCAGGATGGGCTGGTGAGGGCGCTGCGGGCGGCTGTGGTGGGGCGACTGACGCGGCGGCTTCACAGGCCTAAGAACTGGTACACACAAATCACACACACTGTCGTCAACAAAGGTCATTACATTATGTCCAGTCCCCCATGTGCTGGATTTGAAAACTAACAGCAGTGTTTGTGGTTTTGAAACAAACTGACGTATTTGAGCATCAGCAGCAATCAAGCAGCTTCAAGTAGAAGAAGTCTTCTTCAGCTCTGGTTGGTAAAAATGTATTTCGTGTTATGTCCTGGCTTAAAACGTATAACTTAGTTTGACTCTGTTTGCTGCTGTTCATCACCAACTGGCTGGAAGATGTGCAATTGCAAGACTCCTGGATCCAGTGAATGGACGTGCAGTGACACCTGATCAGTAACTCAGACCACCTTCTGTCAAACTTCACTTTAAAACACTGAAGAAAACACAGACTCACTGTGTTTAAACCAGATCAGAGAAAACACTCCATTCTTTGTTCTAATACATTCTGATATTCATGAAACAACAGACCTCTCTCAAAAGGCCTGTGGTGTTCAAACACTCTGATTTCACACGCAAACGGTGACTGAAACAAATATTCATACAATTCCTTCTCTTCCAGATTAACATAATTCAAAGCTCATTATGTTGTGCACAACATGAAAACTCATGTCCGAACACAGCGACTGGAAACTTCACCTTGTTACCTTAAACAATCAACACACTATTTCTGGCAACGGCAAACAAGAATCAGATTGTGTTTGGCACCAATCCATCGGCCGCAAAATCTTTCCAGAGAACCTATTTAGATTTATTACAGTATTGGACAGATTCCGACAGAAAGCACAAGCCCTCGAGCTACGTGCAGATTTCCATGCGAATGTTAGTGTTTAAGGAGGCAAGGAGAGATTCGGCACATGTGTACAGCAGGCTTATCATGGGAGAGATAACCCAGCCGCATTCCTCAACTGGAGCAACCAGGTCAGCAGATAAACCCTTTTAAATCAACTGTGACCTGAAGATGGATTTTTAACCCGTTGTCCACCTCAGGTGTTCTCTCTCCTCGTGCCTGGTGGGACCAAGACGGAGATCCAGGGTTTCTGTCCTCCTCCTGTTAGTCTGTTGCACCTGTGAGCCTTGGGCCACTTCCTTAATCATTCTCATTAGTGTATGACAGAAAACACCTGTGAGGGTGTGCAGAGACTTCAGCATGATCACAATCACACTCTGAACTGAATTCTAACACAGATCTCCTGCTGCAGACTCAGGGTCAAAATCTCTTTAAAGCACAGGCAATAAAACACACCCATCTGCTGGACTTGGCTTCATATGTCTCTCTAACAGGAGTCATTTCACTCTGATTAAAGTTCAGTCATCATCTAATAAACCCATGTCACTCCATTAAAGGTAGCAGGAAAACACACAAGCTTTCTCCTGCTGCTTTATCTTTGTGCTTTAAACAGCATCCAAAAATCCAGTATTTCCATCATGATGATTTCTATTTCAATTTCTTTAAAGACGTTTGACTAACCTCCTTTGTTTTTGTCTGTGAAGGTTCTCAGTCTCAGTGCAATCAAAAACCCATTCACTTCAATGAGGCTACTGTGTTGGCGTCCCAAGGTTTCTGCAGAATGTCCTGTTTACCTGGCAGTCATGGCCACAAAGGGTCAAATGATTGACTGAGCTGTAAAATTTTGTCTCCTAGTAAACTGTGTGATAAGGCTTCAAACCCATTAAACTGTTTTTCAAACTGGACTTCCTGGATGATATTTCATCAGGTGTGTTTACAACCTGTCTGATCATCCAAGTGAGATTCTGGTCCTTACAGATGTTTTTTAGATGGTGATCTCAGTAGGTAACTTGGTGAGTGAAATGTTACTGATAGAAATGGACAGCTCTACAGAAACAGGTTGTGTGAAAGTAGAATTTCACTCTGTGGACATTCATCTGTTTCTGACGTTGTTGAACAGAGTCTTCATTAGCTTCAGGGGTTTGAGCTTATCGGACAGTTTCTAAGACTATGAGACAAAATTTTACAGCTCACAACATCAACCTTTTCATCCCTTGTTGCCATGACTGGCAGGTAAACAGGAGATCATTTAGCAGAGGTCTCAGGATGCCAACACAGTAGCCTCATTAAAATGAATGGGTTCTTTATTGCAGCAAACTCTGGTTAAAATCTTCACAACTTTAATTGGAGTTTTGACATTGAGAGTTGATAACTTGGATTTTGGGGAGATTCATTCCTTTAAAGTTCTGCTTTCATCTAAAATACTACAGGACTTACACCAGTGTGGTCGGGTGGTGACGGGAGGAGCCCGACTGGTGGTGGGGGTGGTGGTTGTGGTGGCAGGCTGATCCCAGGGCAGGTAGTTGGCCGTGTGGTGAGCTTGACGCAGCGGACTCCTCCTCCCGTGGTAGAGGGCGTACTGGTCTGGTGGCAGCCAGTACTCGTACTCAATGCCCGGGTTTTTGTCTGTCGCCAGCACCTGCACACGAGGAAGCAGGGAAACATCGAGTTCGTTCATCCTAGTGCACCTTAAAGTGCAGCCTAGAGGTTAAACTTTGCAACTGCATGCATCAACATTTATTTAATTCTGAAGTGAAATTACATGCATCATATATTTACTTTGTCTGATTTTACTCCTTATTTTAGAATCAGAGCAGCTATTTGTGGACACATGAGCTAATATCTCTGCCTTTAATTAGTTATCTCAGGTGAAATTTATCGTGTTAAGTTTAATTTTGCTTTTACCTTGAGTTTAAGTTTAAAGCAAAATTTAACTTTTTTTAAAGTGTAGAAGTGAATAAATGTCATTTTCAACTATAACAAATACTTGACATGAAAATCTCTTAATAAATATTCAGTATTTACCTGAATGTAAAGTGGGATATTGCTGAACTACAAACAACAGATTTAGAATTTTACATTAAATAGCAGAAAATTCTTTTATTTTTACTAGGGAAGGACCCCCCCCCGTTCTAATTGTGCCCTCCCAGGATTCGGGTTTGCAGACGCTCCTGGTGAGCAGCTGTTTGGTAGCTGAGCCTGGTCTGTTTGCTGAATACCTGCACAGAGCCTGATGGAAGCAATCAATTATTAATTGGAACCTGCTGTTTGACTTGTGAAAACCTTAACAATAAGCCAAATAACATCAATTTAACAGGAGACTGCACAGTGAAGGGAAGCAGACTGTTTGTCGTTCACTGGTTTTGGTGCCTGTTTGGCTCAGTGGCGTCACACTGGTCGTGATAAAACAGACTCACCAGAATGACCTCGATGAAGACGCCTGCTTTGAATATTGAACGCAGATATTTTTCTGGTGAAACTTTTACAATGAAGCCAAAATGAACAGAGTGAGTGATTTGCACATCCTGAGACCAGATGGCGACTGGACGTCCTGTCCCAGTGTCTCGGCTCTCTCACCATCAGATGGAGGTCCTCTCTGGTGGGCCCCGGGACCTCGAAGCTCTCCCAGGTGTCCGCCGAGCGCCGGTACAGCAGCTTGGTCCCGGCCACATTGTACTCGCCGGGAATACTGATCTTCCAGTTGCCGTTGATGACAAACTGGGAGCGACCGTTCTGGAGGGCTGGATGAGGGAGCAAACGTTCGGTGTCATTCAGTGTCAATAAGTGAGTCAAATATTTCTAAATGGGAACAATTAACCCTCCATATGAGTGTGTGCTGTCGAGATGAAGGCAGCCGGTCTGAAACAGAAATATGCCAGCTGGCTATATACGGCAGCCGTCTGTCCGCGGTGCTGCCAGAGAGTTTCCATGACATGAGATGGAAACAAGTACCTTCACCTGCTCGGCCCCAGCGGTCAGATACAGCCTTTAAGAGCGTCCCGTTCAAGACCACACTGTGTGCCATTTCAGGGCCTGTTATATTTTGGTCTCATAAACAAGGATGAGAATAGATGCCCTTGGTTATTATGTTGCCTGGAAAACACACGGCAGGTCCAGGCACCAGATGGGACTTCTGAGCATCTCCTGTCTCCAGGGAAAGGAAGTAATAGCAAGTCGAGGAATCAATTTAAAGAGCCTGATTTACGCTGCCGCTACAGAGCCTTTAATCTAAAGTGAGTCTTCTGCAGAAAGCTGGGGCAGACACACACATCAGGCCAGGTGTCCGGTGTGTGTGTGTGGACAGGCCGAACCTTACCGAGGTAGTTCCTGCTGTTGTCGGTGACTCGGATGTGAGTGGCTCCAGCTGGTATCATGGCCACTTCGTTGTATCCGAACGGTCCGCCTGGCAAAGAGAGGCGCTCAGTTAAAGGCTCGGTTTTAATGTTAGCTTGCCCTTTAACTACTGCACATGATTAAAGGAAAAGCCAGAGACTGAAAACAGCTTTACAGCAAAGTAAAACGAGGCCCAGGACAGAAAAACCTCAAATGGCTTTTAAAGTTATTGGAATCTAAATGAAGAAGAACATTAAAAGTAACACATAATCCTTTAAGTGTCTGCTGCCTCGCCGAGATAATTCCAGGTTCAACCCAGTGTTTTGTTGAGACTGGGATGTGACCTAAAGCAACTCAGAGGTCAAACTGAATGAGAAATGGATGTATACAGTATAAGAAAACATGCCTTTGTTGTTAAAGGGGCACTCCACCAATTTTACATGTCAAAGTTAAGTCAACTTCTACAAAGCCTCTGACAAACAGCCGGACTGTGTCGCCTGCTGTCGGGAGGAACTAATTTAACTGGACACGTTTAGCAGACAGGGAGGGTCTAAATCTTGTCCATACAGGGGGCATTTCAGACGCCTTTTTAAGTTGTCCGTGTCACATCTGATGGAATAGATTTGCTTTTATATCGATCAATACAGGCTGCGTAAGAGCTCACGTTTCACTGTCCATGTGTAAGATAAGATAAGACATTCCTTTATTAGTCCCACAACAGGGAAATTTCCAAACTGCTTCAAGTCTCTTTTTCTGTACTAGAGAAATTGCGTGATGGGGTTTAGAGCGGCCAAAATGCGGGTGACCTACACTCAGTACTGCGCCTGAACGCACCCTGAGAAGACACAAAACATGGGACTGAAGCTGCTGCTCTGCTAAAGTGCTAAGTCTATCCAGGCTGCGGAGACAATCTGTAATGAATAATGGCATCAAGTTGCATTATGGGACCAGGGGTTTTGTTGGGTTGATCCACACAAAGGATCAACGTCTTCTTAAACTCTGTCTCTTGTAACACTAAATTACAGGAGTAGGCCACGTTTTAAGGCTTGTGTTCTCATAATTGGACTTTTGTTTTTCAAGCTGTGTTCATGTCTGATACCTCTGTAATAAACCACAATATTATGCTTTCCCTCAAAGCCCTAATCCACAACAGGTGTCTACACGGTTTGCATATAATTACAGACACAGTTTATAATTATATGCGAACCACGATGGCGTCACCTGAGGCCGTTACTATAGTGTTCATGTAAACACAAGTTCAATTAGTTTCTCTTCAAATCCTAAAGCTATTGTTGTTCTTTGCATAAACACATTTAAAACTGAGTAAAGTTAATAATGTTCTTATGTGAGGTTCTTGGCTCATCTGAAGAAACATTTCACTGAAAGAGATCTTTTGAATGTGAATCTGGCTGATTTATGGGTCTGGATTAGAGACTTTAAATCTAAGTTTCAAGGCTCTTTGTGAGTGAACTAGGCTGACTTTTTCAATTAAATTAAAGGTAGGTGTAAACAGACAGGTCGGCTTATTGAGATGTGCAACATCAGCACAACAGCTGCCTTCAGTTCACACTCTGCACTTTACATTCAGGCTTAATGTTTGAAAAGCTCACTAAATCATCTCCATTTCTCATCAATCAGTAACTGAGAGGAAATCAGTAACTCGCCAAAAAAATCTGGATTAGTAATCAGATAATTATGTTCCGGCAGGTTGTGGCTCGTGTCATTATAAAACAATCAAAACCTATGATGTCACTAATGATTAACTGTAATTGAAGGTTTACAGGATCAGTTTACGAGCACAAAGAGAGACAATTTATGAATGAGCCGGAGTCGCAACCATTCATTACGGGGCGATATTTCACTCCTGAGCTACAACAGAAAGAGGCAGCTCTGAGGCTCCCTGCTGTGAGGGAAGCGTAGCCGCAGGATGAACTCCATTCATTACGGCCTCTGAAGGGTGAGTAGCTCTGGTTGCCCCTGTTTACCAGTTCAAGAGGGAAACAATGCACGAGGCTGATCTGCGAGGCCTCGGCCATAAGATGATGTAGCGCCGTGACTGAAGAGATGTCAGCGTCACAAACAGGCGGCGTTGAGCTCAAGGCCATCTGACCTGACGAAGAGCGGTTCTGTGCGACCGCCCCCCCATCAGTTCTGCCTCTGTTTGAAACGCAGCTGCAGGAGGAGGGAAAACCTCCCAAGGCTGCCGAGACGCCCAAACAAAGCCGCTATTATCAGCCTGTTTTCCTCTCTCTCTGAGCCGTCATGGCCGCCGCTGCTCTGCCAGCACACAGAGCCGTGAAGTGTTGGTGCTTTTATCTGTGTTGGTACATGATGTGTTAAATCTCACAATTTGATTTAATCCTCAGTCGATGTCAACACAAGATCTAAATGATGTGTTGCCCCATCTTGATCCCACCTAAGTCAACTTTCTCTCTCTTCCACATCGCTGCCAACGTTGATCTATCCTGATCCTCATTCTTCATCCCATCACAGTCTGACTGATTATTTACAGTGTTGACTGTTAGAAACCCAAAGAGCAGGAGAAGAGCAACAGACCAATGTTTTTAAATGTTTCATATATGATGTTGTCAGTGTTGAGGTTTCTTCACAGAATCTCTCCACCTGTTTTAACGTAGCTTCAGTTTTGATTCAGGACATAATGCCGCCGCTTTGTGGGACAGGTTATTAAATCCTTTCTCTAATGATTCATGTGCCTTCAAGCCAAACAGCAGAACTTTGTTTCTGTTTGTATCTGTAGACTCTGAGGGAAGAAGCATTTAAAACAGGGATCCATGAACTACAGTGATGATCTTCTCATTAATGCACAGCAGGAAAAAAAGCACTTCATCACTTTCTTTCTCAGTTTTTAATAAACCTCAACAGAGTTTAAGGGGAAATGTTGACCTCATTTGCATTAAGAGTGAAAATCCTTCAGCTTTCAAAGGGTCTGTCTGTAATTTACTCAGGTGGAGCTGGAGATGATTGACATTTATCGTTCCAACATTGGTGACCAGTTTGCAGATCTGACCTCCCTTCATTCCTGATGTGAACAGTCAGACATATGCTGGCCTCTGAACTGCAGATACCAATGAGCAGCAGGTAGAAAATGTTTCGGTGGCCTTGAGCCAACGTGTCATTTGGAGCAGAGGAGCTCGGTGTTCTGCCTCCTCCTCCCTGAAATCTTAACAACTGTAATTTCGGAGGACCTGTTGTTAGCTGAATTTATTCCTGGACGGCAGCCAACGGGTCCTGTTTGGCAAAAACTGTTTCCATGGTCGATGTTCACTCTATCAGAGAACAATAAGCTCTTGACTGAACCTGACTGACTAATAACACTGAGGAGGGAAAAACACAAAGAAGGTCTGGGCTTCTCCCCAGATCCTGTTGGTCTGAAACCGCCGCAATTGATTCCTGGTGGAGAAAATATGATGATTGTTTGAGTGTGTGTGTGTGTGTGTGTGTGTGTGTATCCTACCTGCCTCCAGACCGTTGCTCTGGTACACACTCTTGTGGTGCAGACAGGTGGTGTTGTGTCCTCCACACACCATACAGGCGTCCTCCTGCTGCTCTGAACCTAAGATGGAGTCACAGCCGGGCTTCTGTATGACACAAAGACACACACAAACATTTAGGAAGCGGCGGTTTGATCTGGTTGGACATCACTGCTGAAGCTTCCCTGACAGCGTGTTGATGTGCAGCAACCCAGCTTCACACATTTTCTGCCGAGAGCCCTGGAAACTCCGACTCTTTCCTTTTGTTGTGTCTCTGCTTCACCTTAAACCTTCAACCATAACTCAACTCAACCCACTCTCTCTCTCTCATTCTCTTATTTTCTCCTTCTGACAAACATTGACTTTGGGAGAAAACAGCAGCTCGGGGCCTCAGGAGACGAGGATTGGTCGGGGAGTTGTCTCAGTAAACGTTGAAATGCCAAAGCAAAGAGCAGGGAGGATGAGCCGGGCGGTCGGCTGTGTGAGGAGAACCTCGCTGCTGGAGAGATTACAGCGGCCGCTTTCTTCCTCTGTAGCTCTGCGGAGCAAACCAATCAAGGGGGAGGTTCCCAGGCCAGAGAGCAACAATCTAGGGAACCTGTAATCAGCCCCCTAAGGCCCTTAAAACACAAAAAAACACTGCGAGCATGTGTGTGTGCACAACAGGAAATGAAGCCTCGGTGACAGAGACGCAGAGCGAACGAGGGCCCCACCGAGGGAGCGAGCTGGTCCACCAGGGAACACCAGCAGACACTCAGCTGGCAGGAGAACTCAACTGGACTAATGTAACTTTGAGAGTAATTTTTAGTTGGTTTTTTGTATGAGCTCCAACTAGGATTGAAGCATTTAGTCAATGAATTGATCAGTCAGTCAAAAGAACATGAACTAACATCCTTTATTAACCTTTATTCATGTCATCTGACAGGCCAAGATACAACATATTCTCTTGCTGTTTTCCAGCCACGCCAGTGGCTCAGAGGTCGCCCAGTCCACCAGTTTGGTCCAGACTGAAATATATCAACAGGATGGACTGCTATCAGATATTCATGGTCTCCAGAGGAGGAACCCTAACGACTTCAGTGATCAGTGACTTTTCCTGTAGAGCCACCACAACGTTACCATCTTTGCTTTTGACTGAAATATCTTCACTCATATCTTGGATGGAAAGCAGTGACATTTGCTACAGATATTCAACATCCCCTGAGGATGAACTGTAATAACTCCTCAGCTGTTCTTAATGTTTACTGCTAATTAGAAAATGTTTGTTTTCTAACAGACTCTGCATGAGTACAGTCTCACAGATCTGCCAACTGGACTCAGACACTTCGTCCTGTTTCTATTTCATATTACTGTAAACTCACCAGAAACAAAACCATATTTAGGTTGTGGACTGTCGACTGGAAAAACAAACAATCTGAAAACATCCCCTTTGGCTCTGGAAACTCATGTTGGGCATTTTTCATTGTTTTGTGAATGTCAGAAAATGACATTAGATAATGAGATAATTGATTGATTCTCAGATTTAGCATCACTGGAAAATGAGCTGTGACATTTACATACACACACACACACACACACACACACACACACACACACACACACACATACTGAGCTGCCATGTGTTCTACAGTCTGATCTCAATTTGCGACCTGCAGCCCTCGACGCCAGCTGCACGCCGCATCTGCTTCCTGTTTCAGACCCTGTGCTGTTCTGACCTCAGCCTGTCGAGTCAAAGGTCCATGAATCCACTTATTTACACCACACGCCAAACGTTAGCACGCACACACACACACACATAAATATACAGTGACATACTGTAGGTAAACACAGACACATGTTAATCCTTCGTCAGTGGTATAAAAATAACTTTGCCTGCGAGCGCCCCCTCACGCAGCAGATGTGTCCACTGAGTATTACGTATGTATGTTATTAATCTGCGGGACCTGAGGGACACGAGTTCACTTCCAAGCATCCCCATCTGTGTGAGGGTGCGAGGGGTGAGCAGGGGACAGGCCGGACTGTGGACCGTGAGCCGAGCGGAGCCGTAATGCCGACTGAAGGCTGCAGTCCACACTGATGAGTGCACTCTGGCCCTAACGCACAGCATGGAGCTCACTTCTCCAGAGAGCTGCAGTCACACTGGTCAACATCACTTATACCACAACAGGGTGGGAATGAAGGCAGGAAGGAGAGAGAGAAGCTCAGGAGTTATTTCAGGTGGACCGTTAAAAGTCTCATTTTCTCATCGACACTGTGAGACGGCTGACAGTTGGAGCTCCTGTGAGTCTTGGATGGACATGAAGCAAACACTGATTCAACAGATGAACAACTGTGTCAGAAAATATCTGGTTTGTTGATTAGTGAGTTGAAGGTGAAGACCTGAGCACTTTAAAACCTTCAGGAGAGAAATCAACTAAAGACTAAAGAGGCAGATATTCTCAGGAGTTGGTGGAGACCAAACAGAGCTAAAAGGAGAGTAAATACTGGATTTAAAATTGTTAATTAGATGAAAGCATGACTCTAACTTTGAGACATGAGCCAGAATTTTAAGGAAAGGTTTGAAATAAATATGTCGGGACTGTCAGTCCACTACTGGCTGAAACTCCATTCACTTAGAATTGAATCAGCATTGAACACTAAATACATGAAAACAGTGAAAGTAAAAACACCAACACACACACACACACACACATAAACACACACACACAGAGTAGTGCAGTCACTGACCAGGCAGCGTCCGTTGACACACACCGCTCCGGGCTCCTTGTCGCAGGCGGTGCCATCGAGCACACGGCCAAAGTTGTAGTAGAAGTTGTGACCCAGGGCCAGACAGCTCAGTTCACAGGGGTTCGAGCCTGGCGGGGAAGATCTTCAGTCAGTGGCTCATTAGTTTATTATGGGAAAACAGGCGAGGCAAAGGAGCAGAGAGGGAGGTGGGCGAGAGACAGAGACAGGCAGGAGGAGGAGAGAGAGCAGAAAAAGCAGCAGAAGAGAAAACTCATAAACCTGTGTGGATTAAACACCCAGCAGGACTTGGCAGACGTCAGAGCCGCGGCAGCACGGAAAGTTTACTACATGAACTGCCGACAACACATGAACTGCTGTTACACATGAAGGACAAGCAGAGAGAACACACAGCCACAGACTGGACACATGTCCTCTCTGCTTGATGTCCAGTTCGAGCAGCAGCTGAACGGTGGATCGTCTCACTGACCTCCATGAAAGGTCGTCCATCGGAAGGAGTTTCCAGCCACTAACGGTCTGTCATTGAAGGCAGCACACTGCATCTCTCTGAAATCCTCCGAGCTGGGGGGGCACTCCTGCACACACACACACACACACACACACACACACACACACACACACACACACACACACACACAGAGTGAGGACATTGCATTGTGAAAACACCATTAACTCCATTTATCCAAATCCTCACATGAACAGATTCTTGTCCTATCACAAACTGCAGCAGAGAGGAGGTCTGGGATTTGTGTCCATTCATTCGAGACTCCGAGTTAATCGCTCCAGACAAACATGACACATGCACATACGTTCAAGCATGTTTTAACACGCGGCAATACATCTGTGTGTTTTTCCTTTAATAAACACAGGCCGCGGCGACTGGGCTGTCCAAACACACACACACACACACACACACACACAGGTTTGTTTTGCTATTCTTGTGAGGACCTTCCATTGACATAATGCATTCCCTAGCCCCTTACCCTAACCATCACAACTGAATGTCTGACCCTAGCCTTTACCCAAACCATAAACTTTTTGTATTTGTAACCTTAACCCTAAAACCAAGGCATCCTAGTATAATCCTTGTGAGGACCAGGCAAAATGTCCTCACAAGACAAATGTCCTCACAAGAAAGGTTGTTTGTCAAGAGTTGGTCCTCACAACTATAGCAAAACATGCACACACACACACACACACACACACACAGCCGCTGACCTCACAGCTCGTCTCGAACAGGTCTGATACCTGAATGTTTCCCTGAGCTCAGTGCAAAGCAGCGCAGAGGAGACGCTGGTTAATATGTCAGTGAAATTCCAGATCACACCCTGAAGCCCTCGGCTGCTACACCTGCCCCGAACACACCTACATGAGCAACCTCGAGAGCAAACGTCAGCCATTGTTCTGAAATGTCTGGAAGACGTGAAAGGCCTTGAAGCTGAACTGACCTTGGTGTTGCAGATCTTGTATTGTCTGGGGTCTCCTGCACATGGTCCACCCACTGGGTTCCTGACACACACAGCAGAGATTTATGGGACCAAGTCTCAGAAACACAGCAGGAAAGAGTTTTCATTCTCAACTGGAAATGTGTGCAGTGAGTGTGCAGGCTACTGCTGTCTGGCTGGTTATATAGACTTGGTACAAAATACAGTTCATTTAGGTTTAATTACTTCAAACAATTTGTCCAGATTATTCAAAAACAGGTGAACATTTGATTTGTGTTTGTGTGTAGTTGTGATAATATGATCATCTCATAACTTACTTAAAATCTATTTCAAGTATACGAAGTATGTATTATTCAGGTTTCTCAGAAAAAAACAGACAAGGACAAAAACAAAGGCTTTGCACTTTTGAAGCAATCATTATGAACCTATTCATTATATAATTCTAAATATATCCTCCTTTTCCTTTCGTCGCCCTGCAGGACACGGCTGGTGTTTACCTGGTGATGCAGGTGCGCGTCCTCACCGAGGCTCCGCCCCCGCAGCTACGTGAGCAGACAGACCAGCCGCTCCACGTCGCCCAGTCGTTCCTGAAGTGCAGCTGCCGGCGGGCGCGCGCTGGACGCCCTGATGAGGAATCACTGGAAGGACCCCACGCAGAAATCCACGACTGAGACATGAAGATGACAGAGAGACATTTAACACTAAACCTCACGTTAAACAGTAACATCTTAGTGGAACAATCGTTTTCAAGCACTGTTCAGGGTTTCAGGTTACAGAAACTAAACGACCTCCGACCTTCATATCAACATGAGTTCAGGTCCAAGCGGCAACCTCCACCGCTGAAAAATGAAGCCAATGCGGAAGTGCAAAAAAGCTGCAGTTCCTCGAATAACCACTAGAGCAGGCTGCAGAAGGGAGTCAATTACATTTGAGCCCCATGTTAAAATGTCTGATTTTACGACAGAAAAAAAACATATTTACAGCCTGGTTCAAAACATGGCTCTAGTCTCATAAGCTGTTTTTCTACTCCATGACAAATCTGGGGGGGGGCGAATTTTTTTATAAGGCATTCGTTTAAAATATACAGCATACATCATTATGCACAATTCATAGCTGTCAATCTAAGTGGCACCACATTGATTGACAACTAGCCACTGACGGTCTAAAGGACGCCCCCCCGGCTAATTCTAGTCACTGAGTTTGGGAAAGAGATCGTCGTGGGGTTAGCCGGCTAGCAACGATATTTAGCATTTAACCTAGCTGGTTAGCCGTAGCTAGTTTGATTATTTCGAATAAAGCGGCTTTTTTCAGTGGCTTTTTTCAGCCAATAGTGTTCATTCGACCCGCCTCAGCTCCGTCCTCGCTCCACCTCTTTGTCCATATTTGGAGTAACCGGAGGTAGGCTACCAAGATGGCTACGCACTACGATTTGCTTCATTTTTGCTCTTCAGAATCCTATGGGTGACGTCACGGACACTACGTCCATATTTTATACAGTCTATGGTTCAGGTTCATCTCAGAGGAGGCTCCTCTGTTTCTCAGTGATCCAGCAGGACTGTGTCAAACACTTCCTGGTTTTATTTCACAGCACAGTTTCACTTTGAAGCTTAAATGAATGAAGCTTAAATGACTGTGTTCAGAGTGATTAGTGAAGTTCAAGACTCACTGTACAACTTGTTCTTCAATAAACCAAAATCTTATTCAAAAAGCGTCGACACGTTCATGAAACCTAAGATTAATCATTTATAAAGTTATTACTGTGGAGCCACCTGAACCCCTGAGCTCAACATGAACTGAGTTGAATGAAAACATCCTATGGTCAGTTGTCACCTCTTTCTTTTGCCTGCTCATGTCCATAGATCTCTGTGAAAAAACTTCCACTTCAGATCTTTATAACAAGCAAACTGCACCAGTATAGCAAGAGGAAAAACACCTGAGTCCGACTGAGGCTCTTTGGCTTTGTGACTCATAGAACAGAATGCACACACACACACACACACACACACTCAGCTGAGCGCGACCTGTGCTACGACTCTCCATCATTTTCCGTGGCAGGGTCACCTGAGGTCGCCCTCATTAGTGTTACCAGCGGCCAAATTAGCGTTGATAACAGTTGGAGATGGGGTCGGCCGGCATTCGAGATTAATGAAAGTGACCTTTGACCTTTACACTGCAGCCCTCCTTCACATGAGAGGGAACAAAACTGCTCCTGTGCTGGAAAAGCAAACTGCACGCAGTAAAAAGGACGGAGAGAAAGAGACGGACTGAAGGTCAAGAGACTGTCTGATCCGACATGTCGACTCTGCATCGGGCCTCTCGTCTGTCAGCGCAGCAGCTCTCCCAGTCCACACACACACCGTCTGCAGCTGACTGACACACTGCAAAAACTTTCCACCTCCAAGGCAACAGGAGGACGGCAGGTGAAGACAGAGACATGTCCAACACACACCGGCTTCATCCTGTCCTTGTCTGATTGATTATTCAGTCTTTATTATGTCCTGTTTGTTCCTCTGGTTCTTGTCTGTCAGTGAACAGGACAAATGTGTGAACAGATATGAACAGACACTCTAAATGTTCCTTGGTGAAACAAGGTCAGCATATGAGCCAAAGAACAAACAGTAACTGATCAGCTGACCGACCACGACACATGTGGATGAGGCCTGGAAACAAAGCTGGTCGGCTCTGTCCAGTGACAATTCCAATAAAATTCAAACAAGATGGCTGCGTCCACAACAATGTTGGAAAACAGGGCGAGAGAAGCATTTTGCAAATTCTTCTATGAACAGAAAGCAAGAGGAAAAAACACAAGTACGGAGCCGCAGATGTCGAGAGGATGGAGACAATATGGCGTCTGTTCAGCAGTTTTATATCACAGCAGTGAGACGAGAGCTCGAGTCCAAAAATGAGCTGAATGCTGCGTAAAAACAAATAAAAGAAGGAAGCAATCATTCACAAACAAACTGTGTTTACAGACAACAGTTTTATAACGTCTTCCTGAGTCCATGTGTTCATCTCCTTCATCCAGTCATGTGTTCACAGAGTGTTGAACCTCTCTCCCTCCTCGCTTGTGAGTCTTTCCAGGATGAACCTTTCATACCCAATCATGATCCTCTCACCTGTTACCAATGCACCTGTTTACCTGTGGGAGGATCCAAACAGGTGTTTTTGGATCAGTCCACAACTTTCACAGTCTGTTGTTGCTCCTGTCCCGACTGGTTTCAAACATGTTGCTGCCATCAAATTCAGAATCAGCAGATATTTACAACAATCAATGAAGCTGATGATCAAACGTCTTTGTGCTGTTTTCAGTTGAGTCTGTGTCAAAACGATCACATTTTCTTTCACTTATGTTTTTCACAGCCTCCCAGCTTTGATGAAATCAGGGTTGTAACTTGTAACTTGCTTCTTCGGTCATATTGAAAACAAGCTTTCAGATGATCCCAGATCTCTGACAGCAACCACGAGGGAAATCAAACATGGACGTGCTCAGACTGCAGACAGCTGAGCAAACCTCCAGGCTGGAGCCAAATGACGCCATGAGAACAAGGAAACCTTACTAATAGTACAATTATATAAAACTAACTATAACATGTGTAAACTTCACCTTTGCATTCACTTCAGTCTCAGTAAGAAGAGAAATCTACAAACTCTTGTATTCGTCTTGTTTCCATCTTTAACTGGCTGAACGTTGATGACTGAGACACGGTCGGTTGCAGCTGTGACGATGACTTAATGCTGAAAAAGTTTCAGCCATCTTCAACATGTAAAACAACTTTTTAAATGTGGCACGATTTTGTTTTCCTCAGAGTCTCATAACTCCTGGTTACATGACACCAGTTTAAATCTGTCGCACTGTTTTTCGTGACAACAGACAATAAAAACTGATTCGTCCATGTTCCCATGTTTGATGTGACAGAGCTGCCTCTCTGTGTCTGCTTATCCCATCGGTCCCAGGGGGAGGTTGGGGTGTGTGTGTGTGTGTGTGTGTGTGTGTGTGTGTGTGTGTGTGTGTGTGTGTGTGTTCCTGACAGCAAGACAAACAGTGATGACAGACGGACGCTGCAGCAGAGACGGTGGCGCAGCAGCAATCAGAGCGTGGAGCGAGGATGACAGCTGACGGGAACATTAACATTTCCAAGACAAAATACCATCAGAAGACAAACACGGTGCAAAAACAACAACCCAATCAGCTCCGCAGACCCGCTCACAGCTCAGGGCTTATTATCCAAACGAGCGGGATTTTCCTCTGTGGAACCTGAGAGCAGGTTTTTCTCCACATAAATTAACTTAATCACAACATTTAACTCTGTCAAACGTAAGAAAGAGAAGACATAGAGGCAGGAAACAGTGTGTGTGTGTGTGTGTGT
>JBBMOC010000096.1:524308-536220 GCA_037975185.1 Centropyge bicolor | reverse complement strand
ATCCACCCCCGTCCAACTGCTGACCCCCGTTACATAAAGAGATGCTAAAAGCAGAATCACCTGCTGAGTTTACATGAAGCCTTTTGACTAATAATCTGAGCTCAATTAGAATAAATATCCGGTCGCAGCAGCTCTTCATGATGACAAATGTAGGAATAAAAACAGGTTATTCAAAACAGCATAAAGACTATGACACACACATATGTCTCCATATATGCATATAAAACAAAGTCGGACCAACATTTACAAATGATGAAATTTAATAGATCGTTTCCTCCCTAAAACTTTAGATACAGATGTTTCCAAACCACCTACTTACTCTCTACATTAGTCGTAACTGGCTTTGACATTTCAGCCTGCAACCTGATTTAGCTCATCACAATGTTTCTGTGATTTTATTCCTCATTTTCATCATGTCCATGTATTTATATGTTTTATCTCACGGGAAACGTTTCACTCGGCTTCTTCTTGCTGTATGTGTTTATTATTGTCTTTGCTGTGTCACTGTGCTTCTCTGTGGGCTGTGTATTGGATTTAAATTGATTGCAGTTGTGTGTGTGTCCACTGCTCAGGCCAAATATCCCCTAAGGGACAATAAAGTATAACTTCTCTTGATGACAGTTTGTCATGTGCTACACACTCTCTGATTATCTTCTGTTGTCGCATCTGTTTCTTTCTTCACACGCTCGACCACTGGTATTAAAACAAAGTTGTCTTTCACTGTCTTTGATGCACTTTCCACAGCTCAAATATGACAGTCATACCAAGCACTTAATGCAGGTCCTGCTTTATTAAAAGCTCTGTCATGGTGGGAAAGCTGGACTCACTGCTGCAAATGCTAACAGTTGTTTTTTTCAGATTCTGTTAACACGACATCAAATCATATTTATTTTAGCCAATTTTATTTCCTTAAAATTCAGCCTGACATGTTGGGCATTGTTGGAAACTTTGGGATGTCAATAATGTGCATGAGTTAAGCTGAATGGATGGATGGATGGATGGATGGATGATGAATGGATGGTGGATGGATGGATGGGTGGGTGGGTGGATGGATGGATGGATGGATGGATGGATGATGAATGGATGGATGGATGATGAATGGATGGATGGATGGATAGATGCATGGGTGGATGGATGGATGGATGATGAATGGATGGATGGATGGATGATGGATGGATAGACGCATGGGTGGATGGATGGATGGATGGATGGATGGATGAATGGATGATGAATGGATGGATGGATGATGAATGGATTGATGGATGATGAATGGATGGATGGTTAGATGCATGGGTGGATGGATGGATGGATGGATGGATTGGTGGATGGATGGATGGATGATGAATGGATGGATGGTTAGATGCATGGGTGGATGGATGGATGGATGGAAGGATGTATGGATGAATGGGTGGATGGATGGATTGGTGGATGGATGGATGGGTAGGTTGGATACTTCTTTTGTCCTCCAAGCACAATCAACAGTATTTCTCATTACATTCTGTTTGTGTGTGTTTTTGCACCATGACATCATCAGTACCTTCATTCCACCTGATATAACATGTGACAATCTAAAAAAGCTCATATGAAAAGGCATTTCTGCTGCCTGGCCAAGAGCTCTGTGGGTTTCACTGGAACAAAGAATCTGAGTTTGATCAGCCTTCATATCAAACAGGAAAACGATGACCTTGCAGATCAGGTCGGGACATTCCTGGAGCAGAGACCAGGCTCCGGCAGCAGAACGGCCTCGTGTGTGAGCTGCTGCCTCGGTCGACAACACCGACTTCAGTTCAGACCAAACTGAGTCAGAAGCACTTACAGACGAGTGCCAACACAGTGAGACACTTCTGAGGTGCTACAGATCCGACCTCTGTAAATCTTTGAGCTGACTGTCTTTGTGTTTGCTCTCCTCGACGCCTCCTCTCCTTCTTCACCTCGGGGCAACTGAGAGACTTTTTCTTCCTCTGACTCATCAAAGTGCTCTTTTCTGAGAAGTGGCTGATTCTTGGAAAGCCCCCGTCTTTGATGGCTTCCCGGCACTTCTTCGTCCACGGCCGCGGTGCGTCCCACCTTCACGCCTCTGTTTGTGACGGGACGGAGGAAAAACTCAAGACGAGCTGCAGTTGGAAACTCACAGCATCTTAATCTTCTCTGTTTCCTCGGCCCTGACCTCCTCTCCCACGCCTCGCTCCGTCTTCCGTCTGTCATTTATCTCTCTCAGTCTGTTTGGCCTCTTTTATCTCTCCCCGGGTCAAGAACGCAGTGCCGGTCCTTTGGCTCGGTCCCAGGTCAGTAGTTGCCCCGTCCAATTAAACGATAGACATCTCGCTCACACTCGGCTGAGCGGCCCGGCCCTCCAGCTCCCGTCTTGGCCTTACATGGGGGAATTCATATCGGAGGAAGGAGGAAGGTCGCGCTGACCGAGAACGAGCAGCCGGCTCATAACTCACCACTGATGTAAGAGGCCGTCTCCTTTTCACAGACTTTATTTTCCTTCATGAGCTGAGCTGTGACTGAAGAGCCGTCATGTCTGGCAGTCTGAGCTCCTCCACTTTACATCAGCAGCATGTTGTTGATCACTGCACTGTTTTAAACATGTGAGTGCATTTTTCCAACAACCAGTCAGTTCGAAGACTCTTAAAACCTGGCTTGAGTCGTGTAATCCATCACAGCCAACATCACATGTACGTTAGTTTTGTAAGTGTCAATGATCCATTTTTACGATGACCAACACTTCCTGGTTTTGGTGTCTGATGAGCTGGGTTTATATAAAACTACACATATCTAACTGTGGATTTCAGTTTCACTTGATGTTCAGCTTCAGATGTTGAAACATGAAAAGACAGCAGATCTGGTCACTGACTGGTCGGGCCCCCCCTCCCCTCAGGGGCCCTTGCAGAGGTGAGCAGGGGTCAGTCCGCCTCCTCCGGCTCTCATTAAGACTATAGCAGCACATTAGTGAATAGCTCCGGGGCAGGGAGGGGGAAATGGCTTTAATCAATACGAGACCAGTTGTTTATTTTGACTGACATTAGTCGCTCTCGTGACGGAGACAGAAGGAAAAAAAAAATGCCGGCCCCACCCGACGCAAACAACCGTGAACGGCTCTTATCCTTAAACAAACACGACTCAGACTGGAATCATCAGGCCGACGAGCTGTTAGCTCAACGTGGCTGCGTTTTAACACAAAGACTGAAAACTCAAAATTTAGTTAGAAATAAATTGGATAAAAAGTTCTATTAAGACAAAATGAGCTGAACTCAGTTTCAGTTCTGTCGCTCTGCTTCACCAAAATTTGAGAAATTTTTTATTAAAATTTTTTGATTCCAGCTTCTCAAGTGTTGAAATGTTCATATTTCAGTGAACTGAACACCTTTGGATTTTGATCTGACAAATCAGGATGTCTGGAGACGTTATCTCGGGCTCTGGGAACTGTTGATGAGCATTTTTCACTATTTGCTGACGTTCCTCCATCCTGTTGCTTCATAGAATAATATAGAAAGCAAAAGCAGCTGCTGCATGTTAACAGAGAAAATACACTATAAAAGTAAATCAATTGGTAGTTTTCAGTTTTTGGTTCAGGTTCAGATATGTTTAAATGTATTTTTAACCTCAGGCCTGAAGCAATGTGACGTAAATAAATTGCATGTGTGTCCTATAAATTCCTATCACTGTAATTTATTGCAGATCTGAATGTTTTTAAATGGTATTTATCGGATTGTGCAGCTTTGGCAGGGATGAAAACTTTCTAATAATGCTTGTGATGAAAGCCGAAGATGAGCATCACCTTCAAAATCCCGTCGGCTGACATTTGAACAAAGTGCGATCTGCCCACATAAAGACACTCTGACACGCAAGGCGGCCTCCATCCGGCCTGGGCGGCTCAGGAGGCTGAGCTCTCCCCACCCACGCTGATAACTGCTGCTGAACTCAAACACACCCTGACAGACAGGTAGCTCTCACGCTCCCACCCTGCACAAATAAACAACAGTCTCATGCTGTTATCATTCGATTACGCCGGAGCTGTTACGGCGCTGCAGGTGAGAATGTGTTCTTTGACCTCCGGGGAGGCGTGAGTCACGAGGAGACACCATAGGCTGTATAAAATATGGACGTAGTGTCCATGACGTCACCCATAGGTTTCTGAAGAGCAAAAATGAAGCAAATCGTAGTGCGTAGCCATCTTGGTAGCCTACCTCCGGTTACTCCAAATATGGACAAAGAGGTGGAGCGAGGGCGGAGCTGAGGCGGGTCGAATGAACGCTATTGGCTGAAAAAAGCCGCTGAAAAAAGCCGCTTTATTCGAAATAATCGAACTAGCTACGGCTAACCAGCTAGGTTAAATGCTAAATATCGTTGCTAGCCGGCTAACCCCACGACGATCTCTTTCCCAAATTCCCTTTAGACCATCAGTGGCTAGTTGTCAATCAGTGGCTAGTTGTCAATCAAAGTGGCGCCACTTAGATTGACAGCTATGAATTGTGGATAATGATGTATGTTGTATATTTTAAACGAACGCCTTAGAAAAAAATTCGCCCCCCCCCCAGAGTTGTCATGGAGTAGAAAAACAGCTTATGAGACTAGAGCCATGTTTTGAACCAGGCTGTAAATATGTTTTTTTCTGTCATAAAATCAGACATTTTAACATGGGACTCAAATGTAATTGACTCCCTTCTGCAGCCTGCTCTAGCGGTTATTCGAGGAATTGCAGCTTTTTTGCACTTCCGCATTGGCTTCATTTTTCAGCGCCGGAGGTTGCCGCTTGGGAGACACCTGACTGAAGAGCGGCCACTTCAGGCCCTTTGTGCTGGATCTGGGTCTGAGTGTTTCTGTGTGGTGACCCACAGGCGTCCTCTTTACGATGGGCGGCACACCCACTGAGTTTGGAAAAGCAATATGTCTTCCAACCGGGGGCCGGTCTTAACCTTTGACCCGAGCAGAGATATAGCTGTGACCCACCCAGCGTTTGTGCGAGCCCGGCGGAGGGTCTGACCGTTATATGGAGCTGCTGAATGAATCCACACAACCTTTAACAGATGTTCAGTGTGAAGCCTCAGCTCTGACCCCTGGATCCGTTTTGACTATGAATGAGGCGGCAACAATCGAGCGCCCGGCGGCCTCGGTCAGCAGGCACCGACCAACGAGCCTCTTTGTGCCTCAGCAGCTGCTTCGCTTGCACTAAAACATCTTAGCAATAAGAAATGAAGCAGCATTGTGCGTCAGGACAGAACTCCCCGAGAGGATTGTGGTGAAACGAGTAAATTAAAGACAGACACTTGTCTCGTGTTGTTGATTTTGTCGTTGCCAAAATGTCTCGACTCAGACTCTCTGTTCACTCCGGTCCCTTCTCTTCCCTTCGCTTGGTTGCACCTCACTCGCTCCTTCCACGACAGGAGAACAAACCTGCTCCAGCGTCATACCTCAGGGATTATGAGATTATCTTTTCACAGCCACTTGGAGCGAAGCGGAGCCTCTCAGGTCGTCCACAGTCATGGTTTAATGACATGAGAAACCTGCAGAGATGCACGCAAGTCATAGGAAATAACAAACGATGAGGCAAACATGAAACTTTTTATAAATTAAAAAGCAGACACGGCCGAGAGAAACCACTTCTTTCTCCATGTCGACTACGAGCTTGTCAATCTCTTCACCTCCTTTTACTCCCAAACACTTAAATACAATTAGCTGTATTTAGCCGCCGCAGGACTGGGAGGCTCTGAACGTTCTGTCTCCATCAGCTTCATAATTACACTGTTTAAAACACTAATGGTCCAGAGGCAGAAATCCCACATCTGGATCACCACCAAAACCAAATCAATTGTTCCTTGGCGCGAAGCCCACGCGTCCATCAAATTTCAAATTCTTCCATGAGGTTTAAAAACATCCTGCTGACAGACACACAAACGCAGTGACTGTGTAAAACCACAGCTCTAATCCTGCTTTCACACAGTAAAGCCTCCATCAGGTTCGAGCAGAGACACACAAACACGGAGCAGTAAACTCTTATCAGACTGAACCTTGAAACCAGACAGTCTCCATCAGCGAGATCCCGACTTCGTCTGACACAGACCAGGACTCAGGGTGCACGTGGATCCAGTTCAGGACCCGGTTCAAAGGAGCCCAGAGACAGTATTTGGACGAGCAGGATGTCGCAGTGGGACCTGACAAGAGGCGGATTCTTCAGATACAACTGTGGTTTTCAGCCGACACATGTGTCCACCTTCTGTTGGAAACATGAGGAACTGTGGGTTTTGTATGATAAAGCTTTATGTGCTTTTTGTTAATAAATCTTTGACTGGATGAGCGACTGGAATCTTCTCAGGATGTCGACGCTCAGACAAAGGTAGAGCCGAGGTTTACAAAGGTCACAGTCTGCTCTCTCTCTTCATGTCACAAGTTTTATGTCCGACCTTAAAAACAACAATTACAGAAGCAGGAAAAGTACAGGTGTCATTAATTCCACCGACCGTGGCTGTGTGCCAGCATGCACAACACCAGGGAACTGAGGCAGCTAAATGGAATCCAGCCATCATTCATTTTATTCAAACCTGTACTTTTCCGGCTGTGACATGTTGAAATGTTGTTTGTGAAAAATAAATGTGCTACTGATGCTATTTGTTCCCATTATCTGCACTTTGTCTTCTTCAAAATGAATAAATTCAGCAGCTGAACATCTGCAGGGTCTGTGTTACAGGAGGCTGTGTGGTCTTATTGAGAAATGTGTGATGGGATTACTCAGTGGAAACGAGCACCTCCAGGCTTGAATGGACATGAAACTCTCCCAGTTGAATCATCAGCAGAAAAGATGAGCAGCTGTGTGTGAATGCTTTTTCATGACCAGTCAAAGGTCCAGGAGGTGGACGTGAAACCTTAAGCAGAACCATGAGGAGGTTCCTTTAGGAGATGTTAACTGTGACTCCTGCTGTGCGCTTCAATAAAAGACTATTAAAGGTGTTTGAACTCTGTTACATGAACCACAACCACTAAAGTTCTGGATGAATTCAGCGACTGTGGTGCAGTTTTTTCTTCTTTCTAAAAACACAATGAAGTATTTTGAATTCACTCCAGCTCATTTGTTCCTGACTGGCTTCACAGCAGCTGAGGCTCATGGGTATTCAGAGCCATCTGCAACTTTCTGTCTGCAAGTCCTCTCACAATCGCTGCCTTCAGCATCGAGTTAATGTCTCTCTCTCTTCACTGTGGATCAGAAGCCGTGAACACATCTGGGCCCGTCACGGCCGACGCATGTGATCTGGAAAACTCAATTAACACAGTCATTCTGTTTAAACTAGCACAGTCCTTCTCTAAGTGCTGCACAGAAGAAGTGAAGGACTGAATTCCTCTGAGTGACATCATAGCATGTAAGAGCAAATTAGAGTCCTGGTGTTGAAGCTATATGCTCAGTGTTCCATGGTAAGTAGATTAAATCTGTTCACGGGGCCGATGGCTCCTTCCCAAACAAACATTCCTCCATCGAGTTATCAGAGACAGAAAATGTGCCTCGAGCCAAACCTTCCCCTCTGGTTGGCTGTGTGCAGAGCAGTCGTCCATCTCGCAGACACATCTCTCCTGGC
This sequence comes from Centropyge bicolor, assembly GCA_037975185.1. NCBI lineage: Eukaryota > Metazoa > Chordata > Actinopteri > Pomacanthidae > Centropyge > Centropyge bicolor. The sequence continues at coordinate 528,649 of JBBMOC010000096.1, read as the reverse complement.
ACATCAAGTGCAGCCCATAAAAGAGGAAACACACATCTTGTGCTGAAATGTCAGCATGCGCTGTTTCCACTATGAAGGTTAAGACGTGAACGAGGTGAATATAAGTTTACGATTTTACAGCTTCAGAAGAATCTGGACGTGCAGCTGAGATTCAGAGGCTGTGCAGTCGCCTGTTTGTGTTCTCCTCTGCAGGGACGGGATTAGATCAAATATGAGCAGGGTATTTATAGCGGCTGACATTTAGGAGATAAAGGTAGTGTAGCAGGATGGGAGGAATGTGGAGGCCAGGAGCTGCACTATCACAGATAGTGTGTGGCGGGAGGATTACCTCACCCACTGGCAGGAAGTGGCCGACAGCAGCCTGGACCTGACTTCTGCCCCCCCGCAGCAAACACGCACAGCGACCGCAGGATTATCTCAACCTCAGCTTCAAGTTTCTCTCGTGCAAAAGTCAAACAGTGCAAGACAACACAGGGAGGAAACGCTGCCTCCGAAACACGTGAGAAAAAATGAGCCCTTCTTTTTCCTGCAGTTCTTGTCATGAAGTGAAGCACAAAACAAACAGGGGGGGAAAAAAACTCAACTGTCCCTGGAATGTATCACCTCCCATCCTTCACTGTACTGCAAAAAATGTTCAAGGCTTTGCGGCTCCTTGCAAGGAAAATGACTCAAGGTAAATATTTAAAGCCACCACATATTTCCCCTCTGAACTGCAGCACAGTCAGAGCCTGAACTTAGGAAAAGAAAACTGAAGAGTTGGATTTTATCATCTTCTATAAATCACCTTCCTGCAGCTCTCATGCAAACCTTCACTTGACCTGAGACATGTGAAAGTGTTACCTGCTCAGTGGTGAGGACATGGTGGATCCTTGAGGCTTTGGCTTCAGGTGTATTTGCTGTCAGGTGCACTCCTGCTCCTGGATCATGGTGTGAAGGGTCGTGGATCAGATGCACAGAGCATCTCAGCTGCAGGAGCCCCCGACACTCGGATCTCAGACCCTCCACCCTCCATGTCCAGCTCCGTCCTGCACGACTCTCCCTCCTGATCTGCTTCTCTTATTAAGACACTTTATAGATGAGCTGGTTCCTCCTGCAGCTGCAGAACTCGTGCAAACAGCTGTTACTCCAAACGCATCACATCAGGTTTCAGAGGAAAAAAGACGCATCACGTTCTGACATCCAGGTGAAAAAAAGTTTCCTCTTCACATTAGAAACCTCACGCACGAGTCCTGCGCCTTCCTCCAGGTAGGAAACATTCCGCTCAGCTCGTCTCCTCCCTCCTCTCAGCTGCAGCGGCTCCACAGTGCGCTCAGTGCGGCAGGACAGCGGCTGAAGAGCGCAACACGCCCGCAGCTCCACTGCGCCTGCGCCCGCCTCCACCTGAGCTCCCCCCTCTGCTCCAATCAGAGCGCGGCAGCTCCCGTGAGGTCACAGGTGACACCCAGAGATGATGAAGGTGAAGAGGAGCAAACGTCATGAGTTAAAATAAGCAGGTGTGTGAAATGAATCAAAGAGTAAGAGTGAAGAACAGCTGATGCATTCAGGGTCTAAACAAATGCTCCGAAAACTGGAGATGATGCAGGGTAAGAACAAACTGGATGCACAAAACCAGAAAAACGCGAATTAAATTTCCAGTCTGAGAATCCACTGATCAAAATTTACTTGATAAGAGACATTTTATGATTTTATGTGAACAAAAACCAGTCAACAGATGAATAAAAAAATCACTAACGGCCACAAAGGTTCCTGTGTATTCAGATACTTATGCCGGGACGTAACTAAGTATGTTTACTCAAGCACTGTACTTAAGTGTGTATTTGAGCTACTTTTACTTTATTATGAGTATGAGTATTGTTTTGTATGAGTAAATCCACTTTCTACTTCCAGTCAACCCTTCCAATGCAGTGAAAACCACATATCTCCAGATGTGCTGATGTTGAATGTTTGTGATGAAGTGAAGGATGAAGTTTTCCTTAATGTGTTGAGAAAAATCTCCTGAAGCTGAATCAACTCCGTAAAAAGCCTCTTGGATCAGCTGGAACATACATACACAGATAGAAGAGACAGAATCACCTTCCATCCTTCCACCATCATACCTCTCAGTCCCTTCATCCCTTCCTCGTTCCCTATCCCTCCTTCTCTTTCCTCTCGTCCCGTCTCTCCCTCCTCACCTTCCTCCTCCTGTGTCACGGCTGCTTCAGACAGAGCTCATCTTCATCTACATGTCAGGACACCTTTCTGTGTTAATCACTTCATACCAGCTCTTTGCTTCTTCCACAAACGTCTAAAGTTCCCTCTTGTTTTTCTGTCTGTCTGTAACTGAATCGCTCATTTGTGTCTCGCTGAGCTTTACAGTTGAAGAGCCGCGTCCCCTTTTAGCAGCTTTGGTTTCACAGTTGAAGCACATTCTGTGATGTTTGAGGCCGTAACGTGCAGGTCGGCTCCAGTTTCCTGCTCATCCAACAGCTCAGACTCAGCGACGGTGAAGACGCCCCGCGGCCTCTCTGTGACCTCCGTCTGTCACAGCTCCGCCAAGACGAAGACCAATCATCTGAGCCGTTTAAACACGTGGCCCTGAACTGTCATCTGGATCCGTGCAGACGAAACAGAGGACACAGGACGACATGAGTGTCTCCACAATGAGACCTGAGATCTCTCTGTCACTTCCTGTTTCTGGTGTGTAGTCAGATTGTTTTTGTCCACTCGTGTCGCTAACGTAACTGATATACAGAGTCGGACCAAGTCAAACCTACTAATGTTGACCTGCAGGCAACATGAGCCTCCATGAATCTGCAGCAGCATCAGCAGGTTCACGGCTCCACAACCTGCTGGTTTCATGTCCTCAATAACACGTTTGGTTCAATGAATAAAGACGGCTAGTTGAGTGACATGAAATGAAAGGTTTATATCAAATATTTTTTATGAACAAATGAGGAAACTTTATTTCTGTTATCAATAAATCCCATTAAAAGAAAAAAAAACACATTTATCTACTTAAGACCCAAAATCCATTGACTTGTACTGAACATGTAAATCTATCACATACAAATAGTTCAACTTTATTTTAAAAGGTTCGGAAATGTTCTCAAACAGCTGCTCAATCTAGTTTTTATCAAGCTAACAGGAGGAAACAGTTCATGTGTCGGGGACTATTTTCAGCGGCGGATGAATCCACATTTGGTCTCTAGTGAGTCTTTGTGTTTGTGGGATTGAATCCAGATAAACGACAGTGTGAGTTCATGGTGATGAAGGAGCAACAGTGAGACTCAGAGATGAGTTTTTAATGGACACAGAGGACGGAGACAGATCAGACTGTTCACATTTTCACAGAAGGATTCTGCCTTTCTGAGATTCAAACAGATTCACAAGAAAAGATGCAGAACATGTGATCATGCCTGTTGAAACCCACGTGATGATGAATGAAATGCTTGCTGTTACTACCAGAGACCAAAGGGTTGAAAGTACTCTATTACTGGAGGAGAGCACAAAGTAAAGTGGGTGAATGGTATCAGGTCATGTTTAAAGGACAGATTCACTTTTGCTTTTTTCAAGTCTTAAAACAATCCTCTCATGCAGCACACACTGGAGACAGTTCTCAGTGTCCACGCTGGTGCAGGACATGGAGGACAAAATCCACAGTCGTCCTTCTGTGCAAAATTATATTCTAGTCAAGTTATGCTGAAGCTAATTTGAGGCTCACGCAGTCTAATTTAGTCAAATCCATTTTGCAGTGTTGCACTTTTTTTTTCTCCTTCATGCTCGTGTTGAGAACAGATTCATCACTGTGAAGGTTGATGGGGAACCAACAGATTGTCTGTCTGTGTTGGAAATGATATTAAATGAATATCTTTAACAACAGCACCATGAGCTGACTTCATAAATCGTTTCCATCAGCGGCGAGCGGCTCCTCTCCACCTGGCGATGAGTCGAGCGTCCGCGGCCTCCGAGCCTGTCCAGGCCTGTGGAGACATTCTGCCCTCCCTGTGGTCGCCGACGCTCCTGAGCTCACTGCAGCGTTCGGAGCATTTACTGAGACAGGTAGCCGAGTGTTTCCAGTAATCATCACATTCACATGCTCTCTCTTTTCTCTGACAGTGTGCTGCTCTGTAACAAGCGGCAACCTCCGGCACTGAAAAATGAAGCCAATGTGGAAGTGCAAAAAAGCTGCAGTTCCTCGAATAACCGCTAGAGCAGGCTGCAGAAGGGGGTCAATTACATTTGAGCCCCATGTTAAAATGTCCGATTTTACGACAGAAAAAAACATATTTACAGCCTGGTTCAAAACATGGCTCTAGTCTCATAAGCTGTTTTTCTACTCCATGACAACTCTGGGGGGGGGGG
>JBBMOC010000096.1:461385-519308 GCA_037975185.1 Centropyge bicolor | reverse complement strand
GGGGGGGGGGGGGGGGTGGGGGGGTCCTGGGTGGAATTATCTGCTCGGAGACAGCAGGACTCACCGAACCACAGAAACATCAGAGAACATGTGGTGAAAACAGGGCAGTGAAAGTCGAGGGGGCTTCAGTAAAAGAACGAGGACGTGAGAACAGCGAAGTGCGAGCAAACGAAAAACAAGGAGGAGAAAATTTACGATGCTGAAAAGAATGTGGCGACAGAAGGAAGTGATGTGGTTTGGTGATGTAGTTAAAGATTCGGTTGGTTGACTTTGTGACACATGTGGTTGCTGGTGGTAACAGAAAGCACATTTTAATATCGCTCCACTGAAGGTTTCGTTCAAAGTTATGACCGGGGCTGAAAACAAGACTTGAGAAGACGACAGAGGAGGAAGTGAAAAGACAAAACTGAGCACATGATCGAAATCTGCTGTGACGACTGAACGATCTGAAACATAAATACATGAGATGATTATTACTGAAAAGAATGAAAACACTGAACTAACCTGAAGGAGAAGCACAGTGGCTTCAATAGATCTCTCTCTCTCTCTCTCTCTCTCTCTCTCTCTCTCTCAATTTTCAATTTTCAATTTAAATGAGCTTTATTGGCATGACAGTTGGTTAACAATATTGCCAAAGCGATTACAGGTTTATAAACATGGATAATAAATGACAATAATTAAGAACAAGAACATTAGAAATATTACTATAACAACGAAAGAAACTATGTACAACTATGATAATAAATTATTAAGAACAAAAGATTAGAATTTTTAATATAACAACTATTACTAACAACTAAAGACAAAGAGAAAAAAAAAAAAGTCAGATGTTGGTGTGTAATGTGTCAGGTGTGCTGGTTGCTCTCTCTCTCTCTCTCTCTCTCTCTCTCTCTCTCTCTCTCTCTCTCTCGGCAGTGAGACAAGGGACTGGCCTCAGACGAGCTGCAGCAAACGCACCAAAGGCTGATGGGACGATGAGACAAATCCAGAGAACAGACCAGAAAGAAAAGTCCCCAAAAAAACAGGCAAAATCCAGGAAAAACACAGCAAAGATTCCAAAACACAAACAACAGGCTGGAAGGTGCAGAGGTGACCTGGAGTCCAACACACAGAGCAGAGAGGGAGGCTGACGAGCGACAGGTGAAACTCATCAGCAAACACACAAAGGCAGGAAGGAACCAACACACCTGAGGACACAAGTGTGCAAACACAGAGCAGGAAAAAACTAAACTCAAAGCCATAAATATGATCAACAAAAATATAAACGTAGCAAACATAATGATTATCAATAAAAACACTGAGCAGTTTCAAAGAGACGTTCAGGAGACAGAGGAAACATGGAAAAGATAGGTGGGACCGGGGTGGGGGGTATGAAGTCTTCAGGAGGTGACAAGAAGAAACCCCCCCGCCCCCACCCTCAACCCACGGTGCAGGGGTCGGGGTCAGGCCTCAGTCATGACTCAAGCTCGACATTTAGAAGGTGGAGAAAACACTTGTTTTGGTGTCAGAAGCAGAAGAAGAGACGTCTGATTTTCAAAGACAAGTTCACGTGTGAGGACATAGAGTTTGGGTTTAGAAGAAGCTGCTCACACTTCACTGGCTTTCACTTCTCTGAGTCTGCAGGCTTATATAGATTGTTTTTGTACACATATACATAACATATAATGATGAATTAAATCCACATTAATTTACACATGTTTGACTTTAAAGCTGCAGTCATGACTGTTCGGATTCATGGGGCAGAAGAACAAGCTGAAAAGTCTGAATGTATATCCTGAAAACTTCTTGATGCTGCTGCAAATGTGGTCGTCTTGATCGGTTGTGGGACGTAAAATGTGATCGTGATTGGACTTTAGGTTAAGTTCATTTATATCTACATGTCCTCCAGTTGGTGTGATCGGCCCAGATTCTGTATGTGGGTCATTTCTCCAAGTCAGAATTTGCTCTTAATGAACTGAAATGAAAGTTAAATACAATAAAAACAGCTGGCTGCTGCACAGTTTTCCTGCCAGTGGCTTAACAGACTTCATTAATTACTTTCAGCCAGCAGCTCAGTTCAGAGCTCCTCCAGGTTCCCACCAGCTGGACACACACACACACACACACACACACACACACACACACACTAACATCATCCTCAGAGGAATTTCAGGCTGGCATCCTGACCTGCCCAGACTCACTGTGTGGACCGACTCCAGCTCTCTGACTGATGACTGTGATTATCTGTTCAGCTCCCTCTGTGTGTGTGTGTGTGTGTGTGTGTGTGTGTTGTTTTGGGAACTCACTACCAGATTTCATTCTACATATGAGGTTTGGCTGATTTCCAGGAGCCCACACTGTCCATCTGTCAGGCTATACTGTCCTCTCACACTCCTATCTATACACTCTACTGTCTGTGTGTGTGTGTGTGTGTGTTGGGCTGCAGTCCCCCCCCACCGGGCACCAAATGTCAGAATTATAAATCCACTGTTAACGAACTGAGAAAAACTGATTTGAGGGTTGAAACGAACTATTTCTTGGTAAAAATATAACAAACAATTTGACACAAATCAAGCAGCTACATATCAAAGTTACAGTGCTTCTAGTCGTTTCTTCTTGTTCCCTCACTGCAGCTTATAAAGAATCACTGTCAGGAGGAAACACAAAGAATGAACATGTTAGAGAAGGAAGTGATTTTTCTCCTCCACAGTCGATGGTCTCTGCAGGTATGAAGGTAGAAACCAGCGGCGAATCGCTACCATCTGACTCCACTTTGGATCCTTGCAAATAAACACTGTGTATTGCTGCCATCAATTTCACCTGAAGGACTTTTTTCATGAGCTGCTGGAAAACCCAGAGCAAGAACAAGCAAACTCGTCCACTTCTCTGTTTGTATGAAAACAGGACTGAGGTCAGTGATGTTTCACTTCGGAGGGAAGCTTCTGAAAAAGTCCAGATATTTCTCTAGAATGTTGAGTTTGAGGAACTGATGCAGGAACTAAACCACAACGTCGTCATGAAAAGAAAAAAACACAATATAAACTTGGAAAGATGGATGATGTGGTTCAGTGAGTGTTGGAAAAATCGATTTCATATATTGAACTTCAACAGCCTCAAAATCACCTCTGGAGTTTTCTCAGTCTCTTTCCAAACTGATGTTCTGTTAACACGTTTAAAAGCAAAGCAGCTATTTGTCTGATCGATGAAACCAAACAAACATTAAGGAGAGAGTTTCTCACAGAAAAGAAAATAAGGCAACGGTCTGACTTGCTTTTGAAAGAAGTTGCCAGAAAGCAGAACGTTCTCTAAACAACACATTTGATATGTTTTCCAAAGTCAACACAGGGGTTTTCTTTTCATGGGACGTGGATGTGAACTCAACCACTCTGCTGCCATCTGCTGGCAGAACTGCATCCTGACACGTTACCACAGCAGCTCATTTCGACTTAATACACAGTATAGTTTTATTGTTTATATTAAATCAGAAAGATAAGCACTATAACATACGTTACAAACCAAGAACATTTTATATCCTGGGGGGAAACAAACTCAAATGACATTACAAAAAAAGTAGTAACACTAGTGGACAAAAACATTCTTTAAATAACAGAACTGTACATTTTAATATGCAACTAAAAAAGTAAGACACCAAAAAAAAAAAACAAATGAAAGAGAGACAGAAAAGAAAGAGTTACCAGACAGAGCTAAAGCTGAAGGGAAGTGATTACGAGCTGGTTACTGCTGGAATATGAAGAGTCCAAATACAACAAAGTAAGGCAGCAGAAGGCAGGCGTTCAGATAGACAGCAGCAAACAGGCCGGGACAGACGAGAGAAAACATGAAGAGAGGAAACTGCAAAGTGGCTCCATCGCTCGCCCGCCGTCTGACAGAGCCAACAAGAGAGCAGGTACAAAGTCTAACAGCTGAATATGAATATAAACTCTTATAAAACCTCATGATAACCCCGACAGCCCTCTTCATTTCATATTAGACAAAGAATCACACTGAATCTCGTTCACACACTCAGAAAGAAGCCACAGTCCACACGGTGCAGGTCTGACGTCTTCTGACCGACAATACAACAACTACATTAAAACACAATCAGTGCCATGCACCTTCTCACCTGCGCAACACGTTCCTTTGAACCAATCTCTAAACTCCTCTGCTCTGACTGTCGGTTGGTTACATGCCAATCCTCCGACCGACCGACAGTCAACACACACTGTGGACACTGGACACATGTAATATTGTGATTTCTAGTCAATTTGATCCCCCACATTGTGAACACAACAAGCTTTACACTGCATAATGTACAAGTTGCACCTGCTCAACAGGGTTCACTCAATTGGAAAAAAGTTGCATAGCTACAGGAGCAAAAAAAAAGACATTTGCTCCAAAACCTTTTCAGAAGCAATATTAAAAATAGCTTTTTGACTTTATTAAAACAGACACTAGGGGGCACTCAATGCCCTAAATGGCCAAGTTATTACATAATCAACTGTAAATACGGGCTCTTTACAAAAACACATTACTATAAGACCACAAAGTCAAAGCCCGGAAAATAAATCAATGTTCTCTCATCATATCAAAATCAAACACCTGTTGCTGGTGTGGTGCAGTGACTCTAAACAAGTTCGGTCACATAAAGTCTCACTTGTCTTTGTAATGGCTTCATTCAACTTCTTTGGGTTTTCAGGTAAAAAAAACAAAACAAAACAACAACATTCTTATCAGGTGTAAAAATATCAGTCTACACACTGTGAACCAATTAGTGCAAAAGAGGTTAAGTGCAATGTTACATGATGTCCGATGTCCACATGATTACAGTCTGCTCTCTGAATGAGTCACTTTGCTCAGCCACAGAAGGGGGGGGGGGGTCACTGTACTGCCGCAACACAAAGACAGAAAGCCAGATGCAAAACAATATTGAGACATAATCGATCCACAGTAGCACAGCGCATGCCCTTATTCACAACAGGATTTAAAGTACAGTACAAGCGCCATTACAAGTCAGTACAAAATGTAAAATAAAACATATGTAACGAATTTACATACAAGGATTTTCAAAAACAACTCAAAAAAACAAAGTGAAGTTCCTTTTTAAAATGGATTTTGACGCCGTCCCAGTGCTGTCCGAGTTCTGCCAAAGGACTCCTCTGAGACCGAGGAGGGGGGGGGGGGGGGTCCGTCCGCATGACCAGGAAAAATATAGCATTTAATCAATACATCTTTTATTTCTCAATTAGAAATTCAAAAATCTATACTCTTAAGTAATATTTACTTATTAAAATCTCATCTTTGTAAACAGTTTGCCCTTTTTGTTTCTAGTTTGAAAATACATTCTAATCAGACTGAAATTGAGGCTTATATATAGATATAGATATATATATATTTATAGATCTGTGGCAAAGAAACACATTTAAAACAAAAGCTCTAATCCCTCTAACTTCATTTCTACCATGACTGTTGAACCTGAAGCTGCCACCGCACGGCTGGTTTGTAGTTCACCTGAAGAAAACTGGGCTGCCAGATGTTTCACAGAACTCGTGTGACTCCTCCAGAAAGAACACCGCTCCATCGTTTCCCGGAGCTGGAAGAGAAGTAAATCGTGTGTTGGCATTTCTGCTGCTCTTCAGCATGGCGATGGCGTTGCTATGGTGTGTAACCATGGCGATGAGGTTGCCATGGCTTCAGGGGAGCTGTGATGGGAAGGGAAAAAAAGCGGGAGGACATGGGCTCCTCGCTGAATCGTCTCACGTCCGTCGGAGTCGTCTCTGGCTCCCGGAGCTGCTCCCAAACTGCATCGAGTCGCCTCGTTTACAAAAAATGTCTGAGAAATACGAGCATGTGTGAGGGTCCGTTTGCATGAAGCAGGTGTAAACAGTGTTTGTTCACAAGTCTCCTCCTTAAAAAGTGTGTGAGCATGACTGTCTTTCACATTTCATGAATCTTAGTGGCAGTGGAAACATGCAAAGTGAGAGACTGCTGCATGCATGTTCAGATCTGTACACTCTATACACTGCAAATCTGTGTGTGTGTCTGTGTGTGTGTCTGTGTGTGTGCTTGCTCTCTTTCTTGAAACCTGTGACGCCCTCTTCGTTCAGAGTCTGTCACTGCGGAACGTATCCTCCACAGACGGGTCCGGCAGCACCATGTCGGGATCACTGAGCATGCTCAGACCGTCCAGGCTGAGGGGCTCGATGCGCAGCTCGTCCTCCAACGGGAAGCCTCCCTCCGAGTCAAAACATTCAGGCACCGTGGAGAGCGCGTTGCTGATGTCCTTTGACAGACTGGGGTTGGAGTCATCTGGGAGAGAAACGGAGGAGGGTGGGTGAATGTTTCCTCCTGACTGGAAACACGTCTTCATGCTAACAGAGTCAGTGGCCTCACCTTCAGTCCTGACAGCTCTTTTTTAAAATAAAGATGAGACTCCTCTCTGTGGGAATCTGATTTAGAAAAGTATAAGGGCATAAACCTTTGAAGTTTTAATTCCGCTACTTTTACTATGTTCACCTCTTACTGTTGTTTTCTTTCTTTTATTTTTTTGCCCTGGTTTAATGCTCTGTTTTAATATTGTCCTTATATTTATTTTTTATAGTATTCTGTCATTATATTCTTTCTTTTGAAAAGCCCTTTGTTCTGTGTTTGACAAGCTACATCAATAAAATTTAACAGATCATTCATTTATAACCTGAAACCTTTTTTCTTATGAATTAAATGAACCGTTGTTGCTTGAACGCCAATGATGAAACAGCCTGAACGTCAGCAACACAAACAGCAGGCCACAGTTTTGCCTCCTGACAAATCTACACTGAACTTTAAATCCCTAAACGTACGGTTCAAAGTTAAAGAGTCGAGTTTGCTGGAATTATTAACTGACACTGACTCTTATCAGTTTATCACACCATACTTTAGCCTCTTAACTACAAACAGCAACAAACTCCTGCCGATGTTTGCGCTTTTACTGTAAAGCAGGGGTTTTCAAAGTGTGGGACAGCGAGCCTCCCTAAAGAGAACTCAAAAGCATGCCACCCCCCTTTACCCCCCTAATTATTATTACTATTATTACTGTTATTGTTGTTGCTTTGTATGTTCCACACAGGCTTAAAAAAGGTTTTAAACAATAAATGCTATACACATCTTTATTTTTGTAAACATCTTAAACATGTTTGTATGTTCTTAAACATATTTTTAAAACATTTTAATCATTTATCTCTGTGTGTGTGGATTAATATCTTTTTTTAACACATTTTAACATCTTTATGTTTTAACATCTTTTTTAAAACACATTTGAGCATCTGTTTTTAACATATTTTAACAGAGTTTTGTAATATCTTTTTGAATACATTCAATTTAAGGCCTCTTTGTGCAATTCCTCAAATCAGATAATAAACAGATCAACGTCAGTCAGATTTTTTTTTTTTATCATAGCGGCTTGGTCGTTAAACTTTGGTGCTTGGTTTCAATATGACGCCGGAGTTTACATGGTCATATACTGTCGTTAGCTAGCACCTCTTTGCAGATAACACTCTGTGGCAGCGGAGCAGCATCAGGACCAATACATGAAAAGCCAAACTTTAAATAATCAGGGTCATACTTCCTCCGTTTTCTGCTCGCCCCAGACTCTGTGCCCTCTCTCACTTTCACTTGAGATACTAAAAATCGATCCATCTCGTCTCCAGTCAGATGTTTACACTTTTTTTTCTTTTCAGGTTTATTTTTTCACTCGCCGCGCCTCCCCTGAAGCCCTCTGGCGCCCCCCAGGGGAGGCGCACCTCACACATTGAAAACCGCTGCTGCAAAGAACTGAACGTCTTTAATGACACATGTGTAGATTCACACAAATCTGTTGACATGACAAATCAATTTCTGTTAAAGACACAACAGAACAAACGTTGAATTCCTCTTGCTCTACGGTGGCCTGTGACGGACAAAAACCAAGCTGTGAGACTCACCGGTGAGGATGATGTTGGGCAGTCCTCCGCTGCAGTTGGAGTACAGCATATTGGACCTCATGTGCATGGGGTCCTGCAGGCTGCCGTGGCTGCCGCCCAGCCCCGAGAGTGCGGCCTGGGAGTAGTTGAGCAAGGAGGAGGTGGAGGACGGGTCGAAGCAAGAACCCCCTGCTGTGGAGCTCATGGTGTTTTCCAACAGGGCGAACTGGTCCAACTGGCCGACAGATGGTGGAGAGAAAATGGCAAACACAGAATCGGTGAGACCAGTTTTTCAGCCTGAATTCTACATACTCACACAGTTGGTGCTTCGACGTGTGTGCGCGCTGTTATCTGTGTGTCACAACCTGTACCTGATAGGGCAGGGTCTTGCTCTGGCGATTGGAGAACTGTGGCTCCATGAAGGGGTCGCTGAAGAGTGCCGCCATGTTGTTGTGCTGTCAGGGAAGAAGAGAGTTCTGACTTTTGTCAAAGTAGGAAAAAACAAATCTAGTTTCTAGGGATGATACTCGTTTCAGACGAGTATCTGTTACGGATAAAGCATGTTTGACGAATATGATTATGATACAAGTAAAATCCGTCAATATCTCTGCCCGCGTCGCGGCGGTAAATGCCTCCGCTCCGATTTTTTTTTTTTTTTTTAACCGTCTGCTTGTTCTTAGTTTGGCTGGTGATATGAAGTCAATTGAAAAACTTTGCTCGTACTGAATGCGGTGCTTTTGAGAAGAAGTGAACAAGGCTGACATATTATTTCCCTGTTTGCCATCACTGGATGTTTGCATGAATCATGAAGTTCACACAGATCATTAAAAAATAAACAGTCTCACAGACCATTTACACACATACACACATAGAGCTGTAGCTGAACACACAAAGTAGCCTATATTAATATTTTTATTGTTTGTGGCTGCATGCAGTATCTGACACTTTCTCTCTGCAGTTCATGAAAATAATATTATAAATATTATTGAGATATACTGTATATAGTCCTTGAATGCAGTAGATTAGCGACTTCTGATCAATCCATATCAATTTCAGACTTAAAATAATGTACAGTTTTAAGCCTCACCCATTTCTGCACTCACTTCCAGTTTAGGCCCCGCCCACTCCGGATAAAGATACAGATACAGATAATGTAGATGGTTAAACAGATACGGATACAGATACAGATAGTGGTGTACTCGCTCATCCCTACTAGTTTCCCTCATGTGAAGTCCTCCATGTGCAATGTAAATAAACAACTTTTAATCAGTTGTTGATTGAGCCAAGACAAAGCTTTGGTCACTGAGTAGATGATCGACAGGAGATTATACAGCAAAAAATTTGACAATTAACTGTCAAAATAATGTATTATTGGTTCCAAGATTTGCAGGTTTCGTCTGTTTAATATAATCGTCAACTGAAGATCTTCTGTTGGACAAAATGAGACCTTTCATAGACAAAAACAAATAATTCACCAATTTTAAAAAAAAGAAAAAAAAGATTGATTAATGAAAATGATTTTTGATTGTAGCCCTGAAGGCAACACAGTTGGCCGTCACACATACGCACAAAAATGATTTGTCCACCTGTCAAACCTCACTGGCTCGAATATGTGTTAATGACCAGAGCTCAAATGTGAATGAGTCACTGTCACTCAGTGTGACATGATGTCCCAGGTCAATGTGATCTAAGAATTCTCAGATATTAAGACATATTACAGACCTTTATATTTACAGCTCAAGACCAGATCTGTAGAATATTTCCATGTGTCGTGCTGGTGTATGTGGCAGGAAAAACAAGCTACACAATAAATGTGATTGCTCAACTTGTGTTGCGTTAATAACATTTCACAGTTAAATCTCCCACGCTAATTTCTGGCCTGCAGGCAAACCAAAACAAATCATGAACATCAGCAATGCACATGAACACCCCAAACACTGCTGCACAAAATATGATTGTATGATGATGTGTGTGTGTGTGTGTGCTGCTGTCAGCCTGCTGTCCATACACCCCCTCCCCGCCCCGACAAAGACGCTCTTCATGGCACTCACTTGGCTGGTGTTGAAGTCCACTGGGATGTTCTGAAGGGGGGACACAGGCTGCTGCTGCTGCTGTGGCTGCTGCTGCTGGTGTTGCTGTTGGCGTTGTCGGCTCTGGTCCACTGCATGCTGGGATTGTTGGTAGAGCGGATAGGGTGGGGGCGGCTCCCTTGGCATGTTGCTGGTATCCAAAGCAACTCCCTACACAGGACAGAGGAAGCCAGCAGGACTCACTACAGACCGACTTCAAGTTTAATAAAGAGTCGGGACTGGATGTGTGTGTTTTCTGACTGTTGTCATTACTCAGCTACACTTTCCACATCAGCTGCAGCAAAAACAATTGCACCAGTGTATTTTTTTTTGCAATAGCAGGATTTTGTACTTAGAGGTCCAACATCTAATAGTTTTATATCATTAGACATTTCAGATTTTTACTAACATTGTTTAAGTTTCAGTTCTAGTTTTGCTATTTTTGACAGGAGCGGCTCTTAGTTTACAAACTGCAGTGACACTGAAGATTAAACAAAATTCACTCATGTTTCTCACACAGTCAGTTTTATAGATACATTAATTGCTTTTATTGTTCCACTGAAGTGAAACATGAAGAATCTCCCTTGCTGTCAGAATGTGAACAGATCAGTGTCGGCTGTGTGTACCTGTGTGATGGGGGACAGCGAGGGGGACATGGTGGGAGACAGCTGCTTGGCCAGACCCCTGCGCTGCTCGCTGCCTGGTGACAGGGTGAGGGGGCTGATGGGAGCGGGCCGTCGCCGGGGGGAGTTGTTGGACAGACGCAGGGACGAGTTGATGGAGGGATTGCTGAGCGACGACTGCAGCTGGCAGTTGTTGAGGGACGCCTGGATTGAGGGATTGCTCAGAGAGGAGGAGAGACCTGTGAGGACAGGACAGACAACAAGAGTCAGACTCAAAAAGCTTCAGAGCGAAAATGTACATTAGAATGAAACTAATGTGGCAGCTTGTGATGTGTGGCAGATATGGGCCAGTTGAAACCAGGGCGAACATGTGGAAGTTATGATGTAGTATGTACTCGATTTTCCAGCATGCTCTCCAGTCCCCGACCCAAAACACTGGACTTTATTGTTTGACTGGGGAGGGAGAGAAAGATGGAGGGCAGAGGAAAGGAAAATGAGAAGACAGAGGGAAAAGAAAAGAGCCGATTGTTGTGAGCCAAAACAGGGTCAAAGTTCCTGTGTCACTTTGGTGCTCGGCCAAGCTGAACTGTGTTCGACATGAGAGCCCAACCGTGCGTACACTCACAAAACACAGAGAGGAAAGGCTGAGTGGGAGCAGCGGTGGGTGTGATCGGATCAGGCAGCAGAGTTCACCGTGAGGAAGTTGGAGACAGAGATATCATTCAATGAGTTATCCAGCATGTACGGTTGGCTGGCAGAGGAAGAAATGTGGAATCTGCTCAAAACACTGGAGCAGTGGTCCCAAACATGGAGTCTAACGCTGAGACAAACCTCATTATTATTAAACCTACAAAGACCAGGATCCCAGCAGATGATGACTCATCCACTGACACACACATTCTTTAGCCTGGTGGATTGTTTATTTTCAGTGTGAGGTGTGATTAATTCAATTCTTGCAGCCAAATTCCCCCCATTCCCTGGCATCTGTGCTTGTGTGTTGTGTTCAAACATAGAAAGCCAATTTTGACACATAGAAAACTAACAGACTTGGTCCAACTTGGTCTGATTGGTTCAGGGGGTTGTAAGATGGCTGAGAGGAGAAGAAAGCAGAGAAATGTATTTCTGATTTTTTTTAAAAAAGCTTTCCATTTAGCCTGAGAATATTAGATCCTAGTTATAAAAGTTATAAATAAATAAAACAAACTGACCTGCTTATCCCACACAGAAGTCACAGAAGTAGAAACTGCTTTGTTTTAGACTCACATCATAGACTGTATAAAATATGGACGTAGTGTCCGTGACGTCACCCATAGTTTCTGAAGAGCAAAAATGAACCAAATCGAAGTGCGTAGCCATCTTGGTAGCCTACCTCCAGTTACTCCAAATATGGACAAAGAGGTGGAGCGAGGGCGGGTCCTATGGGCTGGCTGAATGAACGCTATTGGCTGTAAAAAGCCGCTTTATTCGAAATAATCAAACTAGCTACGGCTAACCAGCTAGGTTAAATGCTAAATATTGTTGCTAGCCAGCTAACCCCACGACGATCTCTTTAGACCGTCAGTGGCTAGTTGTCAATCAAAGTGGCGCCACTTAGATTGACAGCTATGAATTGTGCATAATGATGTATGCTGTATATTTTAAACGAACGCCTTATAAAAAAATTCGCCCCCCCCCCCCCAGAGTTGTCATGGAGTAGAAAAACAGCTTATGAGACTAGAGCCATGTTTTGAACCATTTTAACATGGGGCTCAGATGTAATTGACTCCCTTCTGCGGCCTGCTCTAGCGGTTATTCGAGGAACTGCAGCTTTTTTGCACTTCCGCATTGGCTTCATTTTTCAGCGCCGGAGGTTGCCGCTTGAGTCACATGCCAATACGGGCGAGAACCATTCACACATACATGCAAAGACCTTACATTCACAGAAACACAGAGCTAAGCTCCACCCACCCTGTGAGTTGCCAATGCCGAGGTGCATCATGGCGGCCGGCAGGTTTCCGGTGCTGCTGCCCCCGCTGAGGTTGGGGTACCCTCCATTGTCCTCAGGGTCCAGCGGGGTGGAGAGTGGTGAGGGGAAGTGCAGGTTGCTGAGGTCGGGCAGGGAGCCGCCAGTATTTAACAAACCTTGGTAATGGGACAGACCAGGGTTCTGCTCTGGGGACGGGAATATGCTACAGCGAAGGAACACAAAGGTTAGACTCAGCAGGAACAACACTGATGCTCAGAATGTATTTGAACTGATGTAAATATTGTACACAATTAGAAGTGGGGTCATGAAGTGTGCTGCCTTTGCCACTTCAAATTGACAAGACGTTTCTTTGACTCCCATCCACTTGTTCTAGCCTCTTCTTTTTTCCACCCACACTCCATTTCCTCTATTATTTCTCTAATTTCCATTTCTGCTCATATGCTGCATCAACAACAGCAACAGTGACTCACTGTTGTCTGTCCCCACACAAATACACACAAACTGGCACAACACAAAAACAATGAACAAATGCTTGCCTCCATAAACATACAAACAGTGTGTCCCTCTCTTGGCTGCTCAGCTCAAAATGTTGGGTCTTTCTTAATTAACACTGCTCATCCATCAGTTATTTATACATGAGACAAGAGAATCTTAATTCTGTAATGAGGCTGCTTTCTGTATGATAACGTGAACTCTGTTTCTGTCTGATCTGTACGATCTACGAGGTAAACTGCTGGAGACATCCGTGTGCTTCTAAATCATGACATGACACCGGATGTCGTTTGCAGTGGGAAGACAATAGTTTCAACAAACTGTGGTTAAACAATGCCCCTGGAATCTGATTGTAACAGCCGGGTTCCTCTTATTTTAAAAGGCTTAGACGTGTAAAGAGGAACACAGACATCCTGTTTGACGTGGTGGGAAATTTGTGGCATTTCATTTCTAGGATTCCATTGTTTCTAATGACCGGCTGCTGCAGCTACTGCCTACGAGGCATTAAAACCACTTTAATAGTGATCTGGGTTCAAAGGAATAAATTAAAAAAAAGAACCCTGTGATTCTGTCCGTGAGACTTACTTGATTCCAGGCACTTCACATGACTTGGGCCTTGAAGCCAGAGACTGAACCTGAAACAGAGGCAGAGAAAATTACAAAACTTGTCTCAATCAGATAACAACAGCCCACAGTGACTCAATTAATGTAAGTACATGATAGAGGAAATGCTAATTTGTTATATGATAGTGACAAAAAATGGTTTGTCAGGACCAAAAATGAGCATTGTGCATAAAATGTGTGCTTCCATTTCATGTTAAGGCCCAAACGGAACATGTCAGATTGTTGTTTTGCCTTTTCTCGTCTAATTTGAAATCATCTAGGATTTTTTCCATTAAGCTGTGGTTGTTGACATTCCTGGTCCGATTTCGTTCTCAGGCTCATTCTGTCTGAATTACAGTCACGCAGGAAAGTTCAACATGTAGTCTGACATGACGCAATCAGCTAAACTGACAGCAACCATTCTCAGAAGACGTGAATGTTGAGCAATTATAAAAAAGAATTACGTAGGTACTGATGTCTCACCTTCTTGGCCTCCCACAGCTGCTTGGGAAGAGGCTTCCCGACACCTATTACTCTCTCCTCGTTGGGCAGGGAGGGGAAGGAGAAGACTGCAGAGAAGGAGGTGCTCTTTAATGAGAACAGACAACTGAAGGAAATGAACTCTAGATTATTAAAAGTAAAACAACTCACCATTTCCATCGGCCTCTGCCTCATTCACACTAGCTGCATGCCGTCCTCCGCGAGCCATAAACAAAAGAGAGGAGAGGGGGAGGGATGATGGCGAAATAAAGAAAGACATAAAAACAAAAGCAGAGGAACATTAGAGGATTTTCAATATTAAGCAGCTGTTTGAATTATCCCGGCATGTCTGGCACCAATAATGAGTCCCTCTGACAGGAACAGGCCTTTGGAATACAGACTGCAATTACTGCGCAGTTTCATAAACACAACAGCTGGGCATCTGGCATCGTGTTATTAGTCACACAGATGAAGAAAAGGAGGAAGAAGTCGGGCGAGGGGGGGGGGGGGGGTTCATAGACTGATGAGGAATAAAGAGAGCGCCATTGTTTTTCTCGTGCCACAAAGAGCCTCTTTCTCTTCATCTTACAGCAGAACTAATGGATGTCAGATCCACATGCCTTTGTCTTTTCCTCCTTTTAGCTTTTGTCTATTCGGAGTCTAACCGTGTTCAGCAACACTTCCACACCACTCTGTTACTTATTGGGGAAATAGTTTTGGTTTCTCTCTCCTTCGAGTCTCCACATCGCTCGGACTTAAACTGGGCTTCTCTTACATTAGCCTTTGAACCATTGCCCGGCCATTCCTTCTCCTTCCAAGCTCTCAGTCTCTCTGAGGCCCATTCATTTGGAGAGGCAGATTTTCGGCTGCTGGAACAGATGGGACAATGAGGCGATACAACGATCTGGCATCGTTACATTTCCCCTTCAGAGGTGTGTAGTCGCCATTGCTCACAGAGGCGCAACTGGGACGGAAATAGGACAACTGGGATGGAAAATGGCTGGCTCGTGTCCCTGGCTGGATCACTTACACCGTGCAATGCGGTCAATATGGGTGTTGTACAGGCTTCAGAAAAATCTTCCCTGTCTGTTGCTACAGCATGGCAGTAATCAGAGGCCTTTCAGCTGATGCGGCTCCTTTTCCACTGACAACAACTGGCAGAAAAAGGGATCACACCAAAAAGACTGCAGCTGAACTCATCTGCTCTGAGTGTTTCCACCTCGGCAGTGTGACTCATCGCTGTAATTTCTAGTTAGATGCTTCTTTAATCAGCCAAGGCTTAACACCACTCAAAACCCGCTGAAACCTTTAGAGGTGTCAACGAGGCCCTGGGGCTTCGCAGCTCTCTCCGCGCTCCGGCGATGGCAGCAGCGAGGCGACGAGGCCGCGCTGCTCCTTCCCTAACAGTTTGGTGTCATTGCCTCCTCAGAGGACAGGATATAGAGCCTGTGCAGTTATGTGCAGTATGTGCTGGTGGACTATATACAGCAGGCAATGCTGTGCTGTGCTGTATATACTCTGATCCTCCACAGGCAGCTCAGTTCACCTTTGAGGAGACATAATCACCCACAACTATAATAACTTGATTCTAGCTCCGCTGGCAGCCTCATACTGAAGGAGCTCTGTAGAAGAGTCGAGCTGAAAGATCAGTCAACTGACAGCAGAGGATTCTGATAATCAATTAATCATTCAAGTCCTTTTTTGACAAAAAATCCACTGGTTCCAGCTTCTTCAAGTGGAATTGTTAATTATTTTCTTCCTCTTATGTGATAGTGAACTGAATATCTTTGGGTTTAAGATACATTTTAAGACGTCACCATGGGCTCTGGGAACTTTGCTGACATTCTGTGGAACCAAAGGATAGATCAACAAAAGGATCTGTAGATTACTTGATAATGAAAATAATCATTAGTTGCAGCCCTACACAAGAGTTTCAGAGTACATGTAAAACAAACAGCCACTGTAAGCATGAAATACCTGATATCAGCTATTTTTGTACACACACACCAACATTTCCAACAGGGTCTAAGGTGAAACACTTAAAACACAACAGACTGTAATGTGGGACAGAACATCAAAATTTCCCCCCAAAAAATCCAAAGTAAAAATTTCCATTCCCACTAAAATGGTGACACATCTTGTTATTATACAATATCTGTCAAAATAATTGCAATATGCTGTTTTTTGCACATCGTTCAGACCTACTGTATATTCATATAGCTACGCTGTTTTGATTCTGTTTGTATGTGAAACTCAAACTTGGCCAAGATCTTAAGGCAATATCCTGTTTAAACTTGTTGGCTAAACACAGCGGGTACTAATGCAGCGCAGGAGCACTTCTCTCATCCACTCCGCACTTCATCAGCGCTGAGATCAGACAAACGTGATAAACACTGTCAAAAACACACTGGACGCTCAGATGGAAACGACTCGGGAGAGGCGCGAGGGAATGGAGGGAGAGTGTGAAAAAAGAGGGAGGAAGATGGATTCCTCGACTTACAGTTAGAGTTTTGTCTTTGGACAATTCAACTACATAAAGTATAAACAGAACATTTTAAACCAACAATGGCCTCATGGTGATTTGTGTAACTGAGCCCAGAGCGGCTCATGAGACTGAGAAGCAGCTGGCTGGATGGACTGTGTTCTCTGTTAATAAATGACCAGAGGAACAGAAACACAAACACCATAAACTAGCATGATTACTTTGACATGGACTCAGTTCAGCAGCAGCCTACATACTGCATGCCAGCGAGAGGGGCTCTAGTTTCAAAACACATGTCAGCTCTGAGGCGACTTTCTGCCCTCACAAGGCCGCACCTCTGCTACACAGTATAATGCACAGGATGAGTGTTGGAGGTGAGGTTTCAACACACAAGAAGAGCTTAATTAGTCTCTCCAGGCTGTTTCCTTCCCTTATTCGTGGTGTGTGTGTCAAACTGTGTATATTCCACCTGCTTTTCATCTGTTAATAGATCCTGTCAGCTCTGCTCCTCCTGGTCATTCACACTCACTCACATAAACAAATCAACCTGAAAGTCCAAGTTAGTCCTGGTTTTAGCTGCACTTCACCTCAGCCAAGCCCAAACAGAAATGTAAACACGTTATTTTATGAAATGCACTATAGTGGGATCTTTTCTCAGAACGACTGCAAGGAATTCTTCTAGCAGCTAATGTTAATAACAAATGACATGAGACTTTTCTTTTACTTCTTCACATGGGATTTAGACTGTTAAATTCTTACAACAAACATCTGATGCAGTTTTTATTGCAATGCCAAGTCAATAAAGAAGTTTCTGCCAAAAAGACGGTACACAATATAGAGCAACCTTAGATCCCCTCCGGACTTGTTTTAATGGTAATATCGTTCATTCCAGAAGTTGAGCTGTTGGATACAAGGTGTCTTCTACTTCAATAAATCCAGTTAACATGCACAGGAGATTCCTACATCACACTTGAGGAAGTTGCATATGGGACCATGAGTGGCTTCCACACTCAGTGTGATGGCAGATCTTTCTCGTACATGCATGTCTTCACATCTTCTAATGTCAAACTCTGTACATACATCCATGAAGCTCAGCCATCCAACAAGCTAAACACATTTCTAAAGCGGAGGAGAACCTCAAAGTTGTTGTTTTATCTCCTGGCTGCGAGACTGAGGTCAAACTGTAAGATTAGTGGATGGACAAACAGTCACCTGAGTAACTGAGACCAGTTTGAATATCGAAAGCATTTCCTAGAAAAAGACCAACGGGCAGTGGGATTACACTCAGGCTTATTTAAAAGAAGATCTTAGAAGATTTTAAATTATGCAACTACAGTCGAGAGAGAAATGAAACTAAACAGAGATGAAGTGTAAAAAGACAAATTGGTTCAAATGATGGAGCTGAAGCACAAGCCTCTCTAAGCTGGCACGGAGCTAAAGACACATACATGGATGTCAAATATTCAAGCTGACACACAACCGAAGAAACTGCTCTCTTTGAAGGTGAGTATCTTATGTTCTCAGTGTGTGTGTGTGTGTGTGTGTGTTACTCTCACCATTACGCTGGGGAGGACCTCGACCCATCTGCTGGTTCATGCCAAAGGGGTCCTGAGGGTTCGGGTTCATAGCACTCGTATGGAGAGCAGAGTCTGAGTTGGTTCTGTGTAGGAGGAAGAGGAGGAGGAGGAAGAGGAAAATTATGCAAAGTGTTCCAGCACCTTGGACAGAGGCAGAGGATTTCTCAGGGCCATAAGGTCAGTGAGTCATGCTGCTTCCTGCTCTGCCTCCACACAAGCTGCATTCATCTGAAAGCTCACACTGACCTTACTCATAAACATCCTCACAGCACTGAACTCAATGTTTATCAGTCAGTGATGAAAACACTTTTTGGCTCAGTGATGAAATAACAATCACCTTAAAGGACTTCATATACTTCAGACATGCTGCTGGTTGTTATGCTTAATTATGTTGATAAAGGGAATGTTTGTCAGATTTTCCAAACGACATGATGCTCATCCATCTTTTATGCAGTTTATAAAAGTTCAGGAAGGATCATTTTCTGACACCATTTACCTGGAACTGATGTGACATGGTCACCAGTCTTTTTTGGTTGTATCTATCTAATATAAGTTGTAAATTCACACACTCACACATGTTCACCTTTCACTTACCAGGCACTCACTCACTCACACATGGGCCAACCTACACAAGCCCCAGAGTCCTTCATCAATCCAGCTGCGAGCTTTCTCTAGTGCTATCCATTAAGTCTCAATGGCTTCTTTCATGCGTCATTCCTACTTTTCTTCTAGTGAGCAAATTGTAGTAATCACACTTAAGGCTGAGCCAGCTGAATTTAATGCCATTTGTACGCTGCCAGGTTTGGTTTTCTTCTGTCAATTTATGGCAGGCAGAGTTGGCTTAGACAAAACAGAGAATCAGAAAGTTCCTCAAAAAACAGATTTTAAAGCTTTTAAAGAGTTTACATGTTTTTGTAAATTGTTTGGTTGTCTGGGCAGATGTAAAGGCAACTGATGGAACTGTATACATAGGAAATATGTAAATAAACATGTATATAAAAGATCAACAGAATTACTGGCCAGCCGGATTGTCTAAACAGCTTCTGTGGTTCTTTGAGCTGTGTGTTGAATCAAAAACATGGCAAACAACACAGTGTATGAGGGAACTATTCTAAATATGGAAAACTCATTGTATATAATGAAATAAATTTGTCATGTTTTACACTAAACAGCAAGGTCACAACAAGGTCAAAATTCCGTTACACTTGAGTATCCAAGTCAAGTTTTATTATATATTTTTCTTTAAAATATACGTACACATTTTTATAACACTGGCAGTTTTATAGTCTAAATACTGAATACTGACATTTTGGCAAATGTGTTTACCTGCCAACTTCTGAGAGTTCAGTGAGATCAATGTCATTTTCATTTCTTTCCATTAAATATGATGTGTTTCACCTAGTTGAACAGGTTGTTAGGGCAGGATATCAACCTACTAAAATGTCTCTCTGAAAACTTTGAACAAAACCCAGCTGACTCCTGAATGTACTGGAGCCTATTTCAAACATTTCAAAACAAAGAAAATATTCATGTGCATTTTGAACAATAAGTTTGGGGATGTAATCGCAACTCCTCTCTGTTTGCACGGTCCATGTGCTCTCAACTGTCAACTCAAACAGGATTTGCACTGAATGCAGAAAACATTGACAATACAAACAAAAACAGTACAAATACAAGACTTGGAGAAAGATGTAAAAAGGCTGCAAGTAAGAAAATGTGAACAAGAAGCTTTGATGTTAGACTGTGAATGAGCCATGAGTCCTAAAGCTGGGTTAGTAAGAGAGAAACTATTGATTAATCTTTCAGAAGGTCCAAACAGGAAAGATGAGCGGGAAACTACAAGGGAAAAAAATTAATAAACCAGAACAGTTTTGATTTTGAGATTGTGCGGCCATCTATCTCAAAGGAAGAAAGAAGGGGATTATTGAGATGTTACAAATCAGGCGGAGATTTACGAAGGATAGAAACCAGGGCGCAATGTGGTCAGGAGAGATTGCAAAAAGACAAAGAACAGAATTGTTGGCCTCTGTGTGAGCGAGGGATAAAGCGGTAAAGACAGAGAGAAAGAGGGGGGTCAAGGGTCACCTGTTGAGTTGTGATATTAATCTAAACCCAGGGCGTTTTTCCTCAGTCCATGGCTGCTGTTCCCTTCAAAGAGAGACAGAGGAAAAGAAGGACAGACAAATTTACTGGGTGAAAGCAGAGACCCCTGGCTCCTGTCTTACAGGCTGTGAAGAAGAAAATATCTTAGTAAAAAACCATGATGACTCTATGTTGGCGTATGTGTGGAAGGAAGAAAGACCCTGGACAACACTCAGATAAGCACAATACTGTTGTATATTGGAGGAAAACAGAAAGACCGAATAATTTAAAAGCAGAGAGTGAAGACAGATGAGTTGGAAGAAATGAAGACAAACAAAGACAGAAGTGCTAACGAGAACAATGACTGCAAGCCAGGTTTATAAACCTGCAGCTGAGAGCAGTTACAAGCTGTTCTCCCATATCTAATGGGGAGAGAAAACTGGTGCAACACAACCAGCTCTCTGGGGGAACGGCCGGCCAGAGAGAAACAACGTAAACAACTTGATGTGAAGGGTCATTGTCAAAGCCTGAAACGGTGGAGTGGGAACAGTGACTAAGTGGATTTTTCTGAAGCGTTCAGCAAAAAGGGGTCTTGACTCTTCCTTCGGCTGAAAGTACAGAGAAGCAACCAGTGATTTTTTTTTAACTGGCACGACAGACTTCTAAAGATACAAATGGTCCACAAAAGTACTTAAATGTCCCATTAGTTCTAGACCACCCTTCTTTTCAGCCATGCTGGTGGTCTTGTTCTCGGTAGGCTTGCTTACAGGATATAGCCACAGAATTGTGGTACTTTTGTTGTTTATCAATTTTAAACAAAGAAGTTGATTCTGTGTTCTTCATCCAAAGAATACAATACCACTTATATTTAAAAAGTTATTTTTGTTTATTAGAACTTGGGTCTTATTTCAAAGTTTTGGTTATCATCTCTTTTGGTTAGGATAACACTGTACTGAAAACAATTGCTGAGATCGAAGAACACTGTGACATCTTAAGCATGAAGTCAGATAGGTCAAGAAACACAAGAGGTCACATGATCTGACGGGACGTTAAAAAAAAAAAAGAAGCCAGTAAACAGTTTATCCAGCTTATCTAAACTACTAGTTGAGGAGGTTGAGCTTAAACTGACGGCAAGTTTTTCATGTCTTGACATATTTTTTGTGATGTTATCACATTCCCAGATCTCAGCAATTAACTCGCTGAGTACAGTGATATTATGATAGGAATGTTGGACAACAGGGCCGGTTAACCAACTGAGGGGCCTGGGGCAAAAAGCTGAACCCTTTCCACCCACTCTCTGTGCATTTAAGTATGCATCATGTTACCTTTAATTACCCATCAGGTACAAACAGTTGTCTCTCATTTCCTTTTGCCACAGAAACATCAACAGTCCTATGCGGCATCATTACCACAGAACCAGCAGGGGGCACTTACATTCATGAATGCATCTTCACCCTGGGGGATTGTTGTGTGTTCAAACAACAGGTGGCATTTGTGAGTGAGGTGGAGCCCAGGAGCATCTCTGGGATCCCAACTTACTGCACAGTGGTAGTACTACAGTACAAAGCCTTAACTGCAAACTTCTGGCCAAGATCGAGGAGGCTGGTCAACACAGAGAATATGAAACACACACTGAGTAACACGGGCAGCAGGAGGCCAGGAAATGGACGGTGAATGTTATAAAAGGCAACTTGAGAAAGAAAACTTATATTAAATTAAGATATACTTTTATTCAAATTTACATTTACATCACAAATTATATGAAGTTCCCCAAACTCAAAAAATCACTAAATCAGAAAGAATGGGGGGGAATGAGGGAAGTTCAGGGACTTTTCCCCTGTGATATATAAAATGTGTTTATAGTTAGTTAGAAATTAGCTTCATGTTTACTGGTAATAAAAGTTATACACTTTTGATTGATTGATTAAACATAAATGTATTTGGAAATATGGACGATGTAAGCATAATATCAATAGAAATACTTAAGGAACTGAAATTAGATTTTGACACAGAGTTCATCTAAATTTAATCTTCTTTCATCTTTAAGCCTCTCAGGTTGTAATAAACCTTTAAAGAACTTTATAGAAATCTTGTGAATGATCAGATAACACATTCTTCTTCTCTCACATTAAAAGGTGAAGTCATAAGCAATAAATCCAGCTTTGTTTAGGTTCATTATATTCAGGGTTTTGGTGCTACAGCCTTACTTGGTCTGGTATGATAAGTAGCTCGTGGTGGCTAATGTTAGCAAACATTAGATAGACGCAGCTGTGTAACTGACACTTCTGAGTCCGTTCCTGACTTCATGACTCTTCTCTACTTGTGCTACACTAACACATCTGACCACTATTCCATTATTGTGACCACACTTGCTGCTAATCAGTTTCACTTTCAAAAGAAAAACTTCAAAACGCTTTTGTATCACCTGAAACATGACGGATAGTCAGACTAAAAACAAGGCTTTTAATAAGGCTTTAGAAATTCAACATGAGGCAACATTACAGCCTGTAGGTCTCCATCCATACTACAGGGGGCCATCTCTGACGGGACAGTGTCCTTTCATGCACTGTGACAGTGAGAGTAAAAACAAAAGTCGCCAAACTACAACACCTCCATGTGTGTCACATCACCTGGTTTAGCCACTATGTTTGTCACTGTTGGGTGTAATAGCTTATATTTATATTTAGATTTGTGATGCAGGCTGTGGAATGCAGATGAGCTCTGGCACTCCACCCACGTGACAACAGATATCAGTCCGACACAATGGCATGTTGTTTTTGTTTGTTACTGCTGGATTATCTCATGTTCAGAAAAAACGTAATCGCATTGAATTAAACACCTTAAACTGCATTAGGATTCTGGCTAACAAACATATGGTAAGTATCTAGCAACAACAGCTACTTTAAATGAGCCAAGATATTGCAGTGTTAAAGATGAAAGACAAAACGACTGATGGTCAACTGGGGTAAACCATCCTATTATTATGTAAGGATGGTTGTGCATATGCAGCTTTTTACATCTGATGCAGACTGATGCCTTTGATCAACAGCCTGCAGTGCCTGATTTGTAAGGGCACCAAGTTCGTGATGTGATTTTAGGCTAGAAGAAGAGGAAGTTGGTGTTCATGAGCACAAACACAGGCCTTTTGTAGTGCTGCAATCAGACCACCTAGATGGAAGATAACAGCCCTCGAGAATCACCACACCACATCTCCCAAAGAAGACATTTTAAGATCTCTACTCTGAAAAGCCTTTTCGACTGAGCAATCTTCAGGGAGCCTGGTCTGAG
This sequence comes from Centropyge bicolor, assembly GCA_037975185.1. Classification (NCBI taxonomy): domain Eukaryota; kingdom Metazoa; phylum Chordata; class Actinopteri; family Pomacanthidae; genus Centropyge; species Centropyge bicolor. Next base: position 495,733 of record JBBMOC010000096.1, on the reverse strand, counting down.
ATTTCATCCCAAGAGAGGCTGGTACAGGAATAGCAGGCCAAAGATGGGTGCATGGAAGAGGAGGGCGTGGGACTGGATCAAGGCTCTGACCCTGAAACAGATGGCCTCCGAAGGGACGCATCCATGGCTGGACTCAGGTCTGATGCCTGGCGACCTCAGGCAACCCTCCTCTAAGAAATCCTCCTCCTAGACACAGGCACAGTAATACACGCCACATTTCCAAGCAAGCACTATACTTTGAGCAAACTCTATAGGTCAGATGGTGGATATAGAAAATTGTGGCTCAACTCACTACAGATGCACAAAGTTGAGAAGTCGCTACTTGAAAAAAAAACAACCTCAACCAAATCCAGAGAGATGATAAAATCTATTGGCCAGACTGCTGGTCATGGAGCGGTTAAAGGCTATGTGAACAGCTCTGTTCCCCTGCATTTCTGTCATGCCGGACAATCCCTTAGCACTGCCTCCAAGTCTTGAACTAAAAGAGGCTGGAAAACTTGGCAAGAGTTATTTTAATACAAACAACAGTGAAAAAAATATAATGTAAGTGCAACCAAAAACAAGCAGCCGTTCAAAATCTGCGTGTTTGCCGCACACCTCTCTCTGTTCCCTCGTTCTTGGTCGTCAGTGCTGGAAAGGCTCTGCGTGCAGCAGATATCTGATCACTGTTGTGGTAGTTAAAGCGATGAAACAGTTAAAGAGCTCTGTGGCTCTTCTCCAGAACTGACTGGCGGTAATGTAGTGCAGATGTGGTTGGCGTTGTAAACACTTACCGCCCCACTCTCCCCTGAGACGGACAAGCAGGGAATCTGCCTCTCATTGCAACAACACCAGAGCCTAAGATCATTACCATGGATGGATATTAAGATGAGGCACTGATCTGTGCTTTGGACAAGAGGAAAATGCTTCTCTGTTTAAAACAGGGTAGATTACCAGCAATCTCTACTAAAAGAGTGTAATAAAAGAGAATTTTCAATGGGATTTCCCAACAGGCTACTGGAAGAAGAGCCTCCCTAATCTGGCTAGACTTCAGTCCAGATTCTGATTTCAGATTTCCCCTCCAACAGTGTGTTGTGTCTTAACTGAAACACAACGCAGATTGTGCAAAAGCTAGATTATGTACTGTTCAATCGCTCTGGCCACATTTATAGTTTACGGGACAAGGACACTTAAGAAATACTGCTGTTGAAATAACATAAATCATGATGTAATTTGTGAAATTAGCAAGCTGCAAAAGGAAACATCTGTCGTGAGTATGACCCTGACAAGTGATGCAATTTTGCCCCTGAATCAAAGAAGTTGCTCAAATGTTACATGACAATTCATAATTAGCAAAAGCAACTAAAAATTAATTATGGGAATTATGCAGCTGTCATACCTTGAAAAGTTAATGGTGGTATAACTCCTGTTCCATCTTACTACTTGTATGTAACATTCATCTCCATCTTTTTCTTTTCCATTATACTCTTTCACATGCTCTGTGAAATCCTGAGTCTGTAAATCAACCATGGATCATAAAAGTCTAATTCACTTATGACATCCTGCCAGAGCCCGATAGGCAAAGTTTCAGGTGGGTTTACTAGCCAGCTTTTTTACATAGCAGGAGCACAGAGAGCTACTAGAAACAAGAGCAAGCAAGGAGCACGTTTGTCTTGGCTGAACCTTTACAAAAAAAGATGCAAGCCACAAAAAGCATTAAAGATCTAAATCAAATCAGAATGTTGTTTTAAAAGTGAGCTAGTCACACCCCTCATTTAACTATGGTCAAAACATAAGAGCCACTAAAAACCAAGACGTGGACATTTAGCAGATTTGAGTTTGAGTGTTTGTCAAGCTTTCGGACTCCGTCAGTTCAGACCAGTACGAAGGGGAAACTTCTATATCTCTGCCTGTGACAGTGGAGTGGGCCAAAATCCACCACTGAGGGGAAGTTTATCCCTGTTACACACTGTGACAACAATCTGCTGCAGGTTGGAGCAGGAGGCTCAACTTGGCCTGCAGAGACTTGACAGAGCTGATGCCAATCACATATACAGGCCTATCGGAGGGGAATGAAGAAACAATCAAAGGGAGAGATAAGCGTGAGTAGAGATAAATGCTCATCTCAAGGTTACATGGAAACAGTTTTGTTTATGTAACCTTGTTTAAAAAAAAAGGGAGATTGTGATTTAACAGCTATAATCAAAAAGCTATGTTCACAACTGCATGACAATCAAGGGAAAATAATTGAGTCACAAACAGCTCTGGTTCTTCACTTTTCAGCATGGTAAGAACGTGTTTCTGCCACAGAAAGACTGACTTCATGGAGAGTATGAATGATGAGTCTGTTAGTCAAGCCTGTGTGTGCCTTCATGACAGAAAACATAATTACTTAATTAAATGGAAATGGTTGTCACATTTTTTCATACTCTAACTGAAGATTAGATGACATGATGTAGATCTTTCATTGAGAAACACAGTGTGGAACAAAGCAGCGTAAATTGAACGTGAGAGTGTTCGGTGCTTTGTGCCACATGGCTCTCCCACAAAACACACCCACTCCGAGAACACTGACGTCTGGTTGCTCTGTGAGGACGTTTGTCAGCCAACCTGTTTTGTGCTGTCAACAATGATGAGAGGGCGTGGGCCTTATTCACTTCTTCAGCACAAGCTGTTAAAGTACGCTCAACACGGAGCCTGGCGAATGTCTGTGTCGGCGCTGCGCAAGAAGACGAGGCAGGGTGATTGGCGGCCGGCCAAGCCAGCATACAAAACACAAGTGTGGAGACAGAGCAAGAGTGAAAGGGAGCGAGTGGGGAGGAGCTTGGCTGAGCTTTTTTATCACAGGGCCATAATTCACTCCCTTGTAAACACAGAGGAAAAGCTGTAGACCAATACCCTGACTGCTCTACGTGGGCACAACCAGAGCTGGAAAAAGGGATCGTGCAGTATACATCAAGGTCAGCTGGTGTGGCACTGCTTTCCAGCAGGTACTGCTATTGGATTCCTGCAAAGTTAGAGATTGTGCACCACAGGGCAGTGGTGGTGTGACAACATATAATCCCTAAACAGTAGGATAACTGCTGTTGGGCATGACCTTTAAAGCAAAAGGCTATCTGTCAAACACCTTTAGGTAGACGCAGCCTCCTCTGGGCTCACACAGCATCCTGACACTCCACACATTCATGCAGAAACCATGAAGGCCAATAACGCCACCAGCCCCAGCTCTGCTCTGAACAACCACTGATCATATACACTGCTGATGTGTGTTTGATCGAGATGGCTGGTGTCTGGAAATAGAAAGATAATACTAGTAGGCACAGAGAAGCTTGATACAGGAAACAGACTGGCAAGAGGAAACAGTTCCTGTTGTAAAATAATCCAGTTAGAGGAAGAAGAGAAGACAATAACCATTTTGTCAGCAACTCAACAGATGTGCTACTCACCTTCTCCAGTTGTTGTCCAGAGGTGGGGACAGGTACACTGCTCCATACGGAGAACTCTCTATGTGGGTCGCAGTTAAGGAAATTTTCAGCACAAATGGAAACATCACTATGATATTAAGTTAATTTTCTAAAGGCTACATGCATGTACTTGCATGTTATTACATATGACCACACAGAAAGAAATGGAAGACAACGGGAATACAACACATTTAAAATGACCTGTCAACAGTCTACTTCACCAGAACTGTATTTAAAACTAAAGCTCTAAATTCAAACATGCATGACATAAAACCTTGGATGGCATTATAACGCTCAAAGAGAAAAGAAAGCATTCATTTTAGGAGCACATTCTCATCAAAGTCCTGCTGCAGTGAAAGACAAGTATGAACAATAGAGCTGCCTTTTCAGACACTTAATGAAACAATGACAGCATTATTTGATTCACTACTGAATGGAGAGGCAGTTCCTGGCTTTGTCTGTGAAAGGGCAGGACTTAAGGAGGGTGGTGTTTCGTCTTGCCGACAGTCACTCTTTTAGAGCTTGCAAGTTGAGCGCCTCTGACTTGAAACGGCCTCCTGTGTGGGTAGCTGCTTTGAGAGGGGTGTTCAAAACGATCAACAAAACAAATTAAAGGAGAGACGTGGTGCCACACAAGGCCAACAACTGCTCTACACAGCATCTGCTCAGGCCTTGGATAAATGATTATCAGTGGTGAGAGAGATTTACAGAGACTGGAGCAGTGCTATCGCTCATCCCCANCTCATTAAAGCAGACTCACAGACATAGACACACACACACAGCTGCTGCATTTAAATGCAAAATACACACAACCCAAGTGTGCACTCAGAGTATGCTGAGAATCTCCTACTGACAATGTCCATTAGGCATAAGTAAAGCGCACTGTCTCTGCGTCACATTTCAAATTAGCATAATGACTAATTCTGCTCCTGAGGCTACAAAACAGCTGCCTACACTGGTGAGTGTCGTCACGCTTGAAACCACACCACAAACGCAAACCACCATGAAAAAAAACAATAAAAAAAACAATGAAGACCAACCACCTGGAAGCCACAACACTTCCACATCACTGATTCACCCTTTGAGATCTCCTACTGTCAATGATTTAGCCTTGGAAGGATATCTGCCGTCCGTGCTTGTCGATGGGTCGGCGGTGGGGAGAGTTGATGCGGTTGCGGTCTCTGTGGACCCTCTCGACCAGCCCATGGTGGCGGGTCCCTCTGACCGAGTCCAAACCTGATGGAAAGCCACCCTGAGAAAGAGACATAAGATACATAAGACTGCAGTTTTCCACAGGTTGGCAGGGAGACAGGAAATGGAGCATCTGACCTGATCCTTTGTCAAATGTAATATTAATCAAACTTCAGGTGTATCTGAATGCAGTACTGTGCTCCATTTTGTTCCTTTAGCAAAACCATTATTTCACTTGCATTCATGCCTCAACTGAAGCCTGAATTATCAGTATTTTATAAAGCGATGCACCATTTTACTAAATTGTATTGTAACAATCACTGGCTATTATACAGTCATGTGATGACTGCTGGGATTCAAATGGGTTTTTAGGTCATGGCTCTTCAAACACAAAGGACTGCTGATTAACACTACAGACACAAAGGCACAATTAAATATACTCTCTCTAGTTTAGTAATGACACAGAATAGCACATGACCTATGCTGTCATGTGCTATTGTGGGTTCACTTAAAAAAGCCTAAAAGAGTTTTGAAAGCCCCATTGGTACGTCACAGCAAAGAAATTAATGTAGTAAAGACGAAAAGTACCTCTTATGCAAATATATCACGCAATAAAATTTGAATAAATCAAAAATGCACTCTAATGCCAGTGCACTTAATATAAAAATGAATAAGACTTAAACATGGTCCCTTCAAAGGAGCGCAGCACCAGTCAGAGTAAACAGTATGCAGGAGAATGCAGAGGAAAGAATTACATACATTTCTTGGCTTTAATTACCAACCAAGTGTACATTGAAGTGAAAAAATAACTCGCACCCTCATTGCAAGTTTACGCCCCCATTTTTTATTGCCCTGCTCGCACCAACTGTCAGAGAGCACGTGGTTCACACTTTAATTGTTGGTCATGTGTGGACTGCGCATGAACTGCAGATGGAGGATTTAAATGAAATCATTTGTGTGGCTTTTGGTTCGCTCGGAGCCGGCTGCATCGACTTCTCTGCATTCATTTAATTTAATTGGGGATTTTAAAAAATCGTTATCATCAAGTGGAATCTAGAAGACGTTTAGTTTGTCGAGTCTCGTTCCCAGAAGAAAAGGTGAATGGACTCCAGAAGTGAGAGGGGCTTTCTCGCTCCATGAGGGGATTGATTTCTGGACCTGGCCACAGTGTTGCAATTACAGCTCTACCTCAAAGGGCCATTCTTTCAAATAACAAGAGCACTTTCACCTGGACCCTGTGTATCCCAGCACAGCTGGGTCCTTGGAGAGCTGACACAGATACAGGCTCAGGGCTGCAGAGAAGCACTGCTGGATCATATACAGCACTGCAGTGCTTGAAGGAGTGCTGAGAACTCACGCACTGATATTTTATTGCAGATTTCTTTCAGTCAACAGCTAAATTATTTAAAGCTCTAAGGAGAAGCTTGTTTGCACTTCTGAAGGTCCAGTACAGTGTATTGCAGTTAGACTTGACCAGCAGTTCCAAACTGGGGTGTTTTGAAGATTTTTCACATGATTGTTCATTTATTGTGTTTTTAATGACCTCTCACTACATCAGAAGAACGATGGGAAGATTTGACACAGTAAAAAGAGCTCAAAGCAATGGTGATACAACTGAGCCCTCATCAGTCTGAGAAGACTGAATCTGAGCCAATCTGAGCCAATGAAACTAAAATCAAGCTCAACACTACATGGCAAACAGCGTAATGAACAGATTTGTGGTGCATTACCTGTGGTATTGTGTATTCTCACAATCATCTCTGTGTTATATTGCTCTCTTATTCCTGGTGTATATGAAACTAAGACTAGAAACCGTCTATCTGCGGAGTCAGATCTGCGGGTTGAGATCACTCTACCCACATCAGAGAGTGTTGGCAGCAGCCGCCTCACATGTCCCATTAAAGTGCCTGCAACCTTTTCTTGTTTTGTTTGTTTGTCCTTGTTTGTCCACCTTAAATATCAGCCACTTTGGCCAGCCACTACAAGTTTGGGAATCACTTGAATGGACAACATGAGAAATGATAGTTATTGTGGTCAGGCCTTGAAAAAACCTGTGACTGAGAACAAGACCTTGAATTTGGTAGATGGTAAATCTAAGGTAAGCAGGGTTTTAAAGAAAACATTCATGCTTCGTTTTAACATGCCTTTGCATGAATGAAAGGATGTCAGTAGATTCACAGAAAGTACAGTCCACTGATTTACAGCACCAGTACATCTACAACGCTGTGTTCAGTCTGACACAGCCACTGGGTGAAACAATGCCGCCTCCTCATTTATTTGAATGCCATTGCTCTTTTGGCACAGCTGGGCTGCTGTCAAAGTCAATGAAAAGCCACAAATTCACAGTGGACGGCACAAACTGATGCAAAGACGCATCCATGTGAGTTAAAAGTGTTTCAACTTGAGCGGAAGGATTTGCGTTCTTTCTGTCAGAACACATCTTAGGAATCCATCTACACTGGGTAGACAAAACACGTCACACACAATGTTCAATGTACAGTATACATCACTGTAAAAACCTGGAACAAGCACGACTGACAAACCTAAAGGGCTGGTTTCCCAGAGAGAGGTGATACTTTGTCCCAGACAAAAACAAAATTCTATTCAAGGGAATTTAGCATTTAATGAAATTGCAAACTATCTCGGACTAAGATTCTTATTTACTTTTGCCGACTGTCTAAGAGATACAGTTGAATAAGCAGTTTGTGGTGCTGCTTTACAATTTGACTGCAATGAGATCCCACCTGAAATTCAGTGCTGGTGTTGCCGATCTGATTGACGTTCGGCAGAGAGCCTCCATAGTATGGCGCCCGGGACTGAGACAAACGAAGCTGCTGGATCTTCTGAAACTGCACCTGTAAGTGAAAAGGCCGACAAAAACAACCACACAACTGTCAAGGTTTATAAATTCTGGACATGTAAAGAACATACAGCTTTGCGACCTGTGCCAATTAGGGACTTCCTTTCCAACCATTGTCATTGTTTCTCACATAAGAGACAGCTGTCCTCTTTCCCTGTCCTTTGTCACTCTTGGATTTTTCCAATTTTACTCCTCTTAAAATTGCTGTTTTTCTATGTCTCTTCAAAACATTCACAGAAAGCTGTAGATGGACTCTCTACAGTCAGACTGTGATGCAAGCTGCTCAATCAGTGTAAAAAAACAACTGTCAAATAACTGTCAAATACTATCTAATACTATTGTACATTCAGGCCTGTGAAGTGCTCTCATTGCTTAATGGAGCACAGAAGCAATGCATCTAAAATAAATTATAAAAATTCAGCAACATTTGCAGTTTATTGGACACAAGTTAAGGGGACACATTCTAGGAAATGGGCAGCTTGGCCTCCAAACCTGCACCCTACCAGGAGATGCCACAACGATTACCTCCCTGAAAACAGAAGGCAGCTTGTTCTGCCAAGGTAAGGTAAACAGATCCAATCGTCCACTGTGATCAGGGATAGGCAAATCTGAGGGGCATTTCTTCCTTAGACTGCTGAAAGGGCAAAATTTGAATCTCAAAGAGTGACCTTATTTGATTTTATCAATAGGTTTAGAGAATGGACAGAGATCTCTTAAAGAGATTGTGAATATGACGAAGACATTAGGATTGAAATACCTTGTCCTTCTGCGTCACATTTCTAAGTTTATATTTAGTATTTATAGTGCTAACCACACATTCTAATCATCTATACAGCAGTGATGGAATCTATCTTGTTTGGAACAAATTTTTGTTTTTTCATCATTTTAATTCACCAACAAAAAAAATGTTGTTTGTATAGTCAAAACAACGGTTTTGTGGCCTGAAAGACATAAAAATAACCCTGACAGTCCTGCTATGGATAATTTCTCTTCCCTCTGCACTGGACACCTTCAAATATAACATGCAGCAGAGACCCAAATTGTCAAAAATCAATTTAATTCTGTTAACCGTGGCCAATGAATGTCAGATTACAACTGACCAGGCTGCCCAAAGCAGAGGGACATACGGACAAACATATTACAGATATTAGTGTGATTAACTTGGGTGTTCCAACAGTAACATTCAATCTAACACAAATGACAAAAATATTTAAATATTTGAAAAATAAATCCTCATTTAAACCTCTTACTGCAGTGTTGCTGTTAGCTGTTACATAACATCAAACATGCAGATTTTACACATATGGGATTCACAGGGATGCCCTGCAGCAGAGCAACAGAGAGAAGGCTGGAGTCTGCCTGTGCTCTCAGGTACCATGTACACTCCTTCATGGCCCCTTCATGGTTTTATTCTGTCCTTTGGTCACTGGTGCAAATGTTGAAGCGGCTACTTCTAATTCCAGCTGTTTGCTGGCAGTGTGTCCGCTGCCCTGACTGGCCTCAGGCTCGCTGACTGGGCTTTTCTGTCTCACAGGGGTCACTGACAGTTCATACCTTATAGCAAACTTCATTTGGTGTCGCCTCAAAACCACATCCTCTTTGACTGGCTATTCAGGACTCTCCCTCTCATAGAAGGAGCACATTATAAACCAGTGGTATGAGAATAACATGAAAAGGGCCTTTATATCCTCTCAGGGGTCACTATTTTTATTGCTTGGAATGTGTAGTGCATACACTTGAGTATATTATCAAGAGATGCAGAAAAAAAAAATCTTCAAAACAAGCACATGACTAATTAAGAAATGATAGATATTCCTCTACTCTGTTCTTCTTAGATTCTTAGATTTCTGCATTTTTTTAAAAAACATTTTGGCTTAAAAAAGGACTGATTATCAAAACAGCTGTAGTAAAAAAAAAGATTAAGCTCAACTGGATTATATGCTTTTAATGCTTTGTGGAAAAATAAGTGGAAAAATAAAAAAACATCTGGATTTTTTTTTGTTATACAGAAAAGAAGAGATAAAACTCTTACTCTTTAATGGATGAAGTGATTAGTCAAATAATTGGTACTCCACAAAAAAAAAACAAGAATGAATGAAATGCCAACTATTTTCATTATCATATTTATCATTGTCATTTATCAAGGAAAACCTCTAAACCTCGTTAATGGGAGGATTTTGTACTATTTTTTCTATTGTCTATGAAGTTTTGGATGGCTGTTTGGACAAAACAAGACATCAGAAAGAGTCACCTTGGACTGATTGACACCCTTTTGGAAAGCACCAAGGTCTTTTAAGTTGCTGCTGAGAAACAAATCTGAAACTCTGCCATTTCACGGTCAAGTCTGAAACACAATTTCATTGAGCTACAAAAAAATGAAACTAAAATGTAAAGCAAACTTTGATTAATTTAGCTTGAAGCACCACGTTTAAAGGGACGCTGCTCAATACAAATATGACTGTACATGAGTGGTATGCCCAACCATTATCTCGAGCTGGTCTCTTCTCTGTGAAGAGTCTGTCCACAGTGCCCAGGATGCAGGTTGCACTTCAGTTTTTAACAGGTGGGAATTCATTAATTATGACAGAATGACAGGGTGCAAACAGCCGGGACTGAAAACATGTGTCCTGGATCCTAACCGCCATCACTGCTTCCTTTGGGTGGATGTAACAGAGCAGCCTGGGGAACATTTGGCGGATGATGCAGATGTGAAGGAGCCACTCTCCCATTTCCTGTTTCGTTGCTGATTGCAATCAAAAACCAGGTCTTGTTCTGTTTATGATCATTTCTGCATCACAGATGACACGTTTTGTAATATATTGCTACTATTTTGTTTGTTTTAGCTCAAGTTGTGATTCTTTGTGGTTTTGTTTTTATTTCCACAGACCAACTCATGATTGCAGGTTTACCACTGCTGAATGAATCCATGGAGAGAGTGTTAGTGGTTGAATACCAGAAATCCCAGTAAACAGATGGAGTCACAGCTCATGACAGAGGCAGCCTTGTTTGATCACAATGAACAGGGCACTAATGGAAGACAATCAGCTGAAAATGAAGTGTATTTACCCTTGAAACAGTGAGGTCTGTCATCAGCTGTTCAAAGGCCCGCGTCTCCTCTGCCTGCTTCTGGTTGTGCAGCGCGATCTTCTCGCTGAACTTCCGGGGGTTTGAGCCACCTGTGCCCGGGGAGCCGGACATCGTGCGGGCCGCAGGTTTACAACTTCAGCTACTTGGAAAAAGTGGAAGACGATGCTGAGAGTCTATTTTTTTCAAAGTGTGTCAGTGAGCGCTGCAGTTAACCCATCAGTGTTTCAGAAACATGGCACACTTTACTGTTTGGATGAAGCTAAGTCACAGTCAAGTTTGCTGGCTGCAGTAAGCTAGCAGTGGCTAAGCTAACGTTAATAAAAGTTGTCTTGTGCAAACAGCTGAATAATTAAAGCTTTTGTACGTTAAATTATCTGTTTGCAATCCAACGAATAACTTTCTAAAAGAATGTGTGTTGATTAGAAGAAGTTAATGCTGAAATATAACTTCATATTTGCAGCGAACCACTTGTTTGAATCTTCACATAACATTAGCCGTGGTTGCTAGCACAACACTGAGAGCCGCAGCTAGCCAAGTTAGCTAAACTGCTGTCATGTCAACGATCCTGACCGACGACACTCTGACAACTTGTCGACACTCGGTCAACATCTAACAAACACGTACTAAGGAACAGCTTGAAGCTAAAATGTTTGAGGCTGCTGTCTGAGAAAGTTGTTAGCCTCGTTAGCTAAACGTCGCTAGTAACGTTAGCAGAGCTCGCGGGGCAGTTGGGCAAAGGTTCGCTCGCTAAACTGAGCTTCAACAAGTGTCCGCTGGGTCTCGTCTCGTCCGGACTCGGCTGGATTTCGACTTTTGTGTTTCCGACAAAACTGGGAAAACAAACGACCTCCAAAATATTCACACGTGATGCCGGATTATAATCCACAATTTGACACTTAAAGTGGCATCAGGGCGCCTGTGAGTCGAGTCTTGTGTTAATCCAGCAGAGAGATTTCAAACTCCAGCAGGAGGGAAACAAAACAACACCGACAGGGAAAAGACGGTTTCTTCGTCGTAGTCGAATCTGAAATCTTCCGAGAAACTGCTGCAAATGTTTTCGGCTCATGAGTCGTCGGATTTCAGGGGTTTGTAACCGCAACTCAGATCCGCTGCTCGCTCTGTTCAGACCGCTGCGAGAAAAACATTACCTCGTTAAACACCGGCAGTACCCGCCGCGTCCACAGGGCGGCGACAAACCCGCCACATTATCCTCTGTGGGATTATTGTCAGGGATCAATATCTGATAGAGAGGTTCAATCATCAATAGATACTCTGGGTTCAATTTAAATCCTGGATCTGACATAGAGACCCCGCCAGCCTTTGCGTCAGATCCAGGATTTAAAAAAATAATACTCAGTTACAAGTAAAACAGAAGTATTATCACCAAAATATACTTTAGGTATCAAATGTAAAAGCATTTCTGTAGCAGTATGACTCGTGTAGATATATTTTGTATTTATATATGTTTAAGTGATATTTGCTTTTGATATGTTAAACAGAATTGAATATGTTTAATGCATTAGCTGGTCGAGATGGAGATATGAATTAATAATTGTTGAGTCAATAAGCACGCAACATATTTTACAAAGTAATTCTGTGTTTTGTATGTATTCTTCTGTAACGCTATCAGCCAAATAAATGTAGTGCAGTAAAAATAAAATATTCCCTGCTTAATCGTATCATTAAAGTACCTCAAATGTATTTGAGTCGATGTTCACTTTGTCTCAGTAGAGCTTTATTCTAAAACAGGTAAAATACATTTAATTGACTGTGATAGAGAGAAAATAATGTACAGAGAGCACAGTCTCCTTGTTTCTAATAACAGCATCAACGTCTGATCATGGCAACTCAATCTGAGACAGAAAAATCAACATTTAGCTCAATAAGGTCTGAATGAAATCTCAATTTAAGGCTTCTTGTAATAAGTAAATCTCTGATCCAATAAAGACATCACTAGAAACTGGATGGTGTAGAGTGACATCTACTGGACCCACATGTCTCGTTTCTGTAATACTGCACATCCTCAAACTCACATGATCTGTCTTCGGTTTTTCAAACATCAACTACAATATAATGTGAACTGACAACATAAAATATAAATAAGGGCAACTTTGTCGATAAATTTTCGACAAAGACATAAAAATATTCTCTGTGTTCAATGTCCATCGTACACTTCTAGATCCCATCCTGTTTTACAGATGTGATTTTGTGTTTGCTAAATGGACTTGGTAAGATAACAATAATCTGTGTTTCAGTTATAAAGCGCCCATGAGAGATATAAAAGAAATATCATTTCCAGTAAGTCATCTGAGTAAGCCAATGAGTGAGCACATCTGCACAGCTGTGTGTGCTGAAAGTGCAGGAGTCAGAGCCAAGAGCAGAAACACACTGCAGGTCAGTTCTGAGCACCAGGGCTGGAGTCATGGCCGCCTCAGTCCAGGACGAAGCAACGTCCCGACTTGTCAAGACAGACAGGAAAGACTCCGAGCCAGTTACTGCCTGTGACTTTGTCATGTTCATGCAACTAATTCATTCCAAAGTCATTTATATTTAAACAAAGTTTTGAGTTCAGCAGCTCAGCCTTTTGTGATGCCACCTTCTCTTTGCATAGATATCAGAATGTTTGTGTGGATGGGTTGAGGCGAGTCATAACAGAGCTGAGTCATATTCAAATCAAAATATATGAACAATATTTTAACTACAGTGTTTTCAAAATAAAATATGATGAAGAAGGAGGGAGGAGTTCATCTTGTTTTTTTCCCCCTCAACTCTTTCACTTTTTCTTTCCAATTCGTCTCAGGCAACAATACAAAACCAAACAGGAAAATGTCTGAGGAGACGGAGTCATCTCATGTGCTACAGTCCTGCCGAAAAGTTCTCTAGCACTTTGGTAAAGGCAGAGGAGATGTTTCTCAGGCCTGTATCAGTCAGGTGAGCAAATAAACTAACAGCTAAGAAAGACACAAAACATGACCTCTTTACATAAAACATACATTTTTATAATTAATCAAAGCCCATGCACAAGATATTCATAATATTTAAAGCAAAACATACAAATCTTAAACCTCTGACCTAGCTGCATTACAGACAATAAAGACAGGAAGAAAAAGACTCCAGCAGGCTTTCTGCCATGTGCCGCCTTGAGTTGCACAATGGAGTGTTCCATTAAGAATAAAGCACATATGGTGATCCACATAATAAAAAATAATGCACATAATTTTGCAGAGGCACATGAGAGAAGTGCAGTAAGGAATGTGTAGGAAAGCCAGGCTGCTTGAGGTCAGGGCTTTCTGCAACCCTCAAAGTGGGTTTTGTGGTTTATATCAGTGTCTGTAGCCCTTTTATCCTTTTTTTTTTCTATTTCCCATAAAATTTCTTGTTGAGCAGGAAAATGAGCAGGTTGACGTTGATGGTGGCCCGATCGAAGAGCTTCATCACCGCCACGCCTTCATACTGCAGCTGGAGGAGATCCTGAGGAACAAACACACAGAGAACAGATCGACTCGAGAAATCAATCTCAATATGGACCAATATTTCTTTCTAGTTTACCACAAGAAAAAAAGATATAAAAGAAAATAAATATATATATATAGTATATATATATATATATATGTATTATTACCTGATATTCTAACTGTAATGTCTCCAAGTGCACGCCCATTAACTTGGCCTTCACATCAAAAACGCCAACAGCCTCTGATGGTGAAATCTCAAAAATAACATTCTTGAACCTGTGAAGAGAAAAGAGTAAAAAAAGAGGGAAGACTCATTAAGTCAAGAAACTGATCAATCAAAGTTTACAGGTTCTTCAACTGTCATGAAAACAAAGTAAACAAACTGTGTCATGAATGACAAAGACAGAAGTTTAAGATGAGGATGGATATGAACAGTGTTTAGATAAAGACTGAAAACTGTAGAAATCTGATGGCATCATCAATGTTACTGCTTCAAAAATACACCAGCCAGGACGGCATCTTGCATGAAGGTGATCAGAACTCACTGGTTGGGCTGCAGGTCTTCTATGGCGATCAGCACGCCCTTCTCATGGAGGCGAGAGGCCGTGTATTTCTGAGACACCTGTTTGCTCTTCTTGGCCTTGTTGTCGCCTGGTTTCTTTGACAGCCTGAGGGCAGAGACAAACACACAGGTACATAAAACAACATAAAACCATCTCTCCTCTCAAGTCTCTATCTCAGACATGAGCTGCATCATTCAGCATTTCACAATATTCTCAGAAATACTTGTTCGCGTTCCAGGTGATTTCATTGTTGTGTGTTGTATTGATGTGTTTCCATTGACGATTTATTTAAATGATTAGAGAGGCTGCTTTCAATAGTTTTAAACACTTCAATGTGCACAGTAATGGACTGACAGTGAACTGACAGATGAAGCAGAACTGAACTTTTAGCTCCTGAAATATTTTTTTCAGGCAGCTCTGACGGCGCTCAGCATTCATCAGGAGGGCAGTGTGTATGAACCTGGACTGTGTGTGTGAACACAGAACATTCATGAACATCAGATCCTGACTGATCCTGTTGGCGTGTTGGGAGGTTTAAACAATGACTGAAGTCATGCTGCTGAGCCTTGGGTGTAATGTGCTTCCCCACTCGGCCGAGACTCGACTGAGAGCACTCTTCTAGTTCACTAATACTGTGTGATCATCAACACATAGAAAATGATGATCAAAGGATGAAAGATGTATGTTAATTTCCACACTGAGGAAATTAGCAAACCTTTTATTCTGGTCATCGTCCAGTATTTATCTTTGTAGCTTTTTGATCAATATACTGTTAACTGGATGTGAATCTGTTTCATATGTATGTGAGCTGATGACACAGAATCATTAGAGGGAGGAGGACCCCTGGTGGTTTGGATCCTGGTCCTTGGTGCCCACAGAACTGGTTTTCTATCTAAGCCGGGAGCAGCTGTGCTTAATTGCATTCTGCACTCCAGGAGTAAAACAGCCCCTGATTAGAGGTTAAAAATCCAAACCAGCAGGAGTCTGAGGATCAACATTGTGTCCCACTGCTTGTTACAAGTGACCCACTCCTGATTTCTGCTCATGTGGCACAATTCAGAAGTGTGCATTAAACAAGTGGAAAGGCAAACGAATGCCATTTTAGTATATTAGTTTAGGGGCTCATTCAGACTGTGTGTGAGAATAAGTCTGTTAGAACACATCTACGGATAAAGTTTAGATTTTTATGAGACTGTGATTACTGCCTGTAATTTTCCCCTCTTTTTGAAAGAGAGTGGGGGCTACAGGTCCCTCCCCCCTGCCCTGGCCCAGGAGATGTAAACACTTGCCTCAGCCCCTGCTAACCCCCCAGCATGAAATATGATTCCTGTCTTTGTGTGCACTGCACAGACACAGGGTAACTCTGTTAACAGGAAAGCTTTCTGTCTGCAGTCTAATCACAGATGCATGTGGGTTGTTTGGGGCCTAAACAGAATCCTATAGGACTCACCTTTAAAGGTGGTCGTATATGTGATATAGTTTCACCTACACTACAGATCATGTGTTAGTGGAGACTGTGAAGAGAGGACAGAAGTAAAGAGAGATGTGAACTGTCACTCACTTGCCCTTGCTGGCCAGGTTGTCCATGCACGTCTTGATATACTGATTGTAGGAGTCAATCTGAACGTTGAAAAAGGTGGTCTTGGAATTCAGGGCGGCGTTGGTCTGCTGAAGTCTCACCAGCTCGGCTTTCCGACGCTGACGGTACCGCCTCTGATTCCTGATGTCCTGTAACACACACACACACACACACACACACATACAGGCAATAAGAAATGAAGGATACTGGTTTTGTAATTGGCTGATTCCAGAGATGATGTGGCCGTTTTTTTTTACCTTGGCGATGTCGTTGATGAGGTCCTGGTAGCGGTTCCCGGGCTGGACCTTGCCCAGCTCTGCCAGCCTCTGCAGGTTGCTCTTGATCTTGTCCTTCTTGCCCTGCAGCGTCAGGCTGTCGTCCACCACCGGCTTCACCTGCTTCATCTTCTCTGGAGTCTTGGCGTCTCTGATGGCCCTCCTCTGCATGGCACGCTGGTACTCTGCTTCCTGTCATCCAAGATGCATTATGGTCATTACACTTTCATTTACAAAGGATTTCTATGGAAAGAGCTTTAATTCTTTTTTGTCAGTGTCACATTTGAAAGGAAATTTTTGATGTCAGTTTAAATTCACCAATACATAAATATATTAGGATAATTTGAAGCACTTGCAGAAAAAAAATGAGACAGTGATGAAGACAAATGTCAGCAGTAATGTGGTAATTAAACAGCATCATTAGTCATAATGTTATCTACTATGCCCTATTTCCCATAAACACAGCTGTGTCTGTTGGAAAGAGGATGTTGTCACAGGCACAAGTTGTAATTGTCTAAAATTCAGTTAGCACTTCACTGCCTACAAGATAACATTAAGCACATTTGTAAAGGAAGTGGAACAGCCTCTTCCTGTTTTGTGCCATATTGTAGTCCAGTAGTTTGGAATCTGCAGTGTAGACAAAGCTACTGGTAGACTGTCTGGTAATTATGGCTTCAAATTAGATAGATGTTAATTAGATGTTGGGTGCATAAACACACAGTGGTACATGTCTTATGTCTGACCTGCTCTGTGCTTGCTGTTGAGTCCAGGATCTCAGTCAGCGTCTCTCCAGGCTGGAACCTGATCACATCCACAATGAGCCTCTTGGTGCTGAAAGGACATTTAAGAAACTGTTATATTTTCAGAAACAACCAAATTCATCTGCACTGTCAGCCTTGAATCTCCCGTATGAACCTACTTGAGCAGGAGAGTCTTGGCGTCCATCTCAGCGTTGGCCTCACCGGGGACGTCGAATTTGTTGGTGAGCGTGAGTGAAACTTCGGTTTTCCCCATCAGCTCTTTGTTGGGGTCGTCAGGAGGAAGAGGATTTTCACCTGAACGAGACAGAGAGACGATCAGATGAAGTAACACTGTGCTCAGGGGATCAGGTGATCATCAAAGGGAATTTAAAAATTCCTAGATTTTTAAGGGTAACCTTTAAAAATGCATTGCTTTTTTTTTTTTTTTAAAGTTTAACGTGATTACAAAAAAATCATCAAAGCTACAAAGGAAAACTTTGAATCAGAGAGTGTGAGCGTGCCCACAGAGAAATGTTAAGGAAACAAACAACACAGTGTGAATTAGTTAAATTCTTCTAACAGCTGACATGTGCAGGACTGGACACACACCGCCTCGCTCCACTCACCGATGAGAGACTCCACAGTGGGAACCTCGCCCAGGTCCTCGAGCAGCTCGTGGATGGGGTCGTTGTGCTCGGGAGCAATGGCGTCCTGATGGTCCAGCAGCAGCTGACAGGATGGAAACACAGTATGTTATAGTGTAGAAAACATCTTGAAACTGACAGGATTATGGAACCTCAGGCCGCAGTGAGAGCGATGTGAGGCAGAGCAAACATGAGGTGGTTAAACTCACCGTGTGAGTGTTGATAATCTCCCCAATGGAGATGTAGATGACGGGTTTGGTGACGGTGACCAAGTCAGAATATTGATCCACATTGAACTTATCTTCAAGTGAGGGAACGTCACACGCTGCCAGGAAGAAACGCCTGCGAGGGAAGATGGAGGGATGAAGTCAGAGGAGCCACGAGAAAGAGCTTCAAAGAACAAACAGGAGAGGAGCTTCATATTTCTCTAACACTGAGCATCAGACCTGAACTTCTGATAGGAGGCACTCAGATATTCGTTGATGGGATTGAGGTGGGCGTTGTCCCCCAGAAACATCTTATTGGAGGCGGCGTGCTGCAGCATCTTGGCGACTGAGCCCAGGTTCCGTCGCTGCTCGGTGGTCAGCTGACCCCCCGCCGACACCTCAATGATGTCAAAGGCATCGGGTGCAACGATGGCCGGGTTCATGTAGCGGTAATACAAGAGGTTCCCCACAATCTGGAGAGTCAAATTCAAATGGCTCCGTTAGTTAAAATTACTATGGTCAGAAAATGTGACGTATTTTTCATGCTCTCTGAGCCCTTGTTTAGGATGGAAATATTACCAGAGGAAGTCGCAGAGAGAGGCTGCAGCTGGATGGCAAGGTGGAGAGAGCAGCAGCAGGAAGAGAGAAGAGGAAAGAGAAATGTGAGAAACAGGGAAAGGAGAGCCAGGCAGAAGATGAGAAGCCGCTTTCAATGAGGAAGCCAGAGATGAGGAGCTATGTTTGTCCAGCTCACCAGGATTAAAGGGTCAGTTCACCCAGTTCTCAAGAGAGCTTTCACAGTTTCATAGTTTCGTTTCAACTGTGTTGCATGAGAAATGTTCTGTGATTTAGATGAAGTGACTCTTTAAAGATAGTGGAATGTCAAAGGTGTTTTCAGATCAGAAGAATATTTTCTTATTTCTAAGAACCCGTCCACACACAAGACCTGGAAATGATCATAGTTCTTAAAGCACTAGTTTAATGGACTTCACAGTCGGTGTTCTACCAGCACAATAGGAACCTCGAGTGAACTAAGTGTACATTGATGGTTTGAACACTGGAAAGTGCCATCTTTAAAAAACAGGTTCCTCTCAGATTCCCCAGAAGTGTTTTAGTCTGAAAACACTCTGTCACCAACCAATCAAAGAATCAAACCTTGAGCAGCTCATCCTCTGTGGCATCTGGGAACTTCTCATGCAGAGTGTCCTTCAGCACCTTGGAGATGAAACGCATCCCGTATCTGACGGAGACAGTGGGAGAGAGACGAGGTCAGGCAGGAAAAAAAAAGCCGCTGATATAAGAATGTGATCAACGCAGACAATGAAGCCGTGAGTGAGGAACGTACGGGATCTTATCCACCGAGACGACTATGGCCGACAGGAACTTGTCGGTGATCGCCTTCATGTTCTTGATGGAGGCCTCCAGTCTCGTCCTCACCTCCTCGTGAGCCATAGCCTGCTCTGGAGTCACGTCGTAAGGCAGCTTACTGTAGAGGAAGAGGAGAGGAGGTAAGAGAGGAGGAGAAAAGGAGGCACCATCAATGTTGATCAGAACCTCTGAAGCACTGTACTGAAGTCATACTGTCATCACTGCAAGAGACCCTTCTGCTAACAAGCAAAATATTCAATCAGGTCAGTAATAAAGACGAAGGAGATTTGTTGAAACAAGCACAAAAATCAGTCACTCCTCAATCAATACCAAAGTACTTTAGATAGAAACAAGGAAATCCATAAATTCAAGATAAGGAACTTGAACCTGGTTTGTATTGATTTTAAATCTACAACAATATGAATTGTGTTTTTGTCTTATCTTGTTCTCAGACTGGTCTGATTCTTGAAATAAGTAGTACGCCAACAAGTTTTCTTTGATAACAGTTTGTGATGTAGTAAGTCTGATAACCAGGCAAACCTTTTTCTGTTATCTTACTTTCCAGCTCCAGACTGAATATCTCACTAGGAAAAATGAAGGACAGCTACTTAGAAAAAATTAATGAAACAAGAGCAAAAGGTGCTTGAGTTTTTAACACTGACTGAAGAAAACAATCCTGAATTAAACCATACGACTTACTTGATGCATTGTTTGATAATTAAAGTACAGTAAAGTTAAAGCAGTAGAAGCCTTCACAGGTACCAGCTCACCTGGCCTCTCCAGTCTGCGTCTCCATCTGGTTGACCCAGCTCTTATAGATGTCCACCGGGTCCGTCTTGATGTTTAGCGTTTTGTCCTCCATGATCTCCTTGACAACCGGAGCCAGGATCTGCCGCAGCGCGTTCTGCCCTCGAGCTCCTCGGTGGAAACTCACCACCATCTTGATGACTGTGGGGTTTCCTGTGACAATCTCCTTCATCTGGTCCACTTTCGACCTGCGGACGGTTGTTAAAGGCAACATTTCAGTGTGCAGTCACAAACAAGGCCTGATCTGATTCAAACCTGTGGTCTGTAATGATGATGACTGAGTGGGTTTCAGTCTCACTTGATCTCCTCCTGCAGGGCGGTTTTGAAGAGCTTGAGCAGCAGATACTCCTCTCTCTGGTTGGAGGCGTAGTTGTACAGGGTGAAGATGACAGAGTCCATGAACTTTGTGGATTTATTCTGAGGCATCTGGAAGATGAGCTTGGCCAGATACGTCGGGTTGGTCTGAAAGGAAGCAGAAATTTGACTCTGCTGTTCAACATCTATAAGCAAAAGGCTTTCCAACAATGTGATCAACAGCAAAACAGAGCTCCTGATTAAAAACACAGAGACAAGGCAAAGAACAGAGATGCATTTCAACGCTACCTGTAAGAGGTAAAAGAGGAACTGGTAGGCTTCCAGTTTGACCCTCTTCTCCTTGCTGAGGGCCTTCAGGCCTCCCCTCTGCTTGTTCATCATCATCATGTTGGACAGCTGGCCCTTGTTCTTCTTGGTCAGCTTCTTGCTGTGGGACACCACCTCCTGCAGGGTGATCTTGTTCTTCACCAGCAGGCCGATCTTGATGTCCATCAGGTTCAGGTCGTTCTCCAGCTGCTGGTTGGAGCGGATGTTGGTGACCACCTCCTCGCGGAGCCGCATCAGTTCCAGCTCCTCCTGGAAGTCCTGGTCGCTGTGGTCCAGCAGGTGGACGAACTTCCTCACCACCGCCATCGGAGGGTCGTCAGCGTTGACTGTGTGAGGACATGTTGAGAGTCAAGCGACCACCAAATGGAGAGCAACTCAAAGCACGAAATATTCTGTTTGATAACACTTGGGATCCCACTCACTCAGCGTCTTGTAGTCATCTCTGGCCTTGTTGGCTCTAATGAAAGCCTGAATCTTCACCACATCATTGATCTGCAGGATAAAACAGCAATCACTTGGCTGATCAATAGTCTTCATTAGAAAGACAGGAATCCGCTGTGAGCCGGAGTGGAAATGACTTCACACATGCTAAATGAGCCATCTGCCTCAAACCCCACAGGACGCAGAGGAAATGTCAGGGGAAATTTGTGTACAGTGATTTAAAGCTTTTATTAGATAACAGTTGATTTGTTTACTCTGAACCCTCAATTTGGAGACAGAAAATTTACAATGCCTTGGGTTTCAAATTGTCCAAAACTCAATTTGCAGCTAATTTTATGTCACAGGTTTTAGGCGACTAATACTCACGTGATCTCGGAAGTACTTGAGGCGATCCTTGTATTTCTTGCGAGCCTGGTGCATCCGAACCATGGCTTGGATCTGGGGAGGACAAACAGAAACCTCTTAGTCTTAACTGCATTTACGTGACTGATAATGATATTAGAGATCATATAATATTGCATCATAATTTTACCTTGACAGCCTCGTCAGTGTGGTCTTTCAGATACTGCTTACGATCTTTGAACTTCTTCCTCTGTTTGTGGCCTTTCCAGTGAGCCTGAGAAGAACAGATTGATATTATAATGAATCCTGATAGCAGACAGATCTTTGCATATTTGCATACTCAGGATGAGTGTTGTTGTATGTGTATCTCACCTGTATGCATGTGACGGCCGGGTCTTGGGATTTCAGGAAGTTCATCCGCTCCTTCAGGCCATTCCTCACCAGGTAGCCACGGCAGCGAGCTTGCAGCTTGGCAATTAGAGTCTCATTGGCGAGCCAGAGCTGCTCTCGATTGTAGGCCGTCGTCACCCCAGAAACCACCGACTGACAGAGAGAATGACACCAGTTTAACGCCACATTAAAAAGCGACGTCCACACGGCGCTGCACAGGAGCAGAGACCTACCTGGATGTCCTCCTTGTTGAGCTGGGTGTTGTTCTGCAGGAAGCCCTCCGGCTCCACCCAGGTGCCCTCCTTGGTGTTCAGGTTATAGTAGTAGTTGTGTCCTCCCTTCACCCAGTGTTTCACCCATTCGCTGCCATTATCACCTGCACAGACAGCATTACAGAAGGCAAGGCAACAAGATGGAGGCAGCAATTAGAAATTGTTATGTAAATGTAATTCAGTAACGCAGTGCAGCAGGTAAAGACCATCACAGTTTGGAATATAGTTTTAAATTACAATATTGGACACACAAATGCAAATGATCTCAGTTGTGATAAACACATTCATCCTTCTCCTTATTCGTCCCTGAAGTTTGTCCTCACCTTCTGTGTTCTTCTTGTCCTTGATCTTGGCCAGGTCATCCTGGTAGGTCTGGGCGCACTCAGAGGTGACACCGTACAGTCCTGCCCCGGGGTTACGCAGAGCAGCCAAGGTCTGAGCTGGATCTCCGGTGTCCACCGCCTCATTGATGGCCTGGATGGACTGAGAGACTGTGGATGCACCAACACAAAAATCAGCCTTTGCTGCTCTTCACACCGTCCTCACATCAGAGACACTGGCAGCACAGGTTAGCACAGGCTCTGCAGACTTGTATGTAAAACAGGAGAATGAAAGGAGTTTGTGCTCTTACACTGTAAGGCCTCCCGTGTGTCCTGGTTAGCCTTCAGAATGGCATCCTGGATCTCGTCCAGCCACAGCACAGCAGACGGGTCCTGGGTCTCCTGGAAGGACACGGGAAAATATGTTCAGACACAAACAGCGCACAGCAAGCACACACACACACACACACACACACACACACACACCTTCTGTCCTCTAACTGGTCAGAGACTCATGGCTTCTGTATATAAATAAATTATGCTTTTTAAGAGTATGTTGCCGCAGAGTTTGGTTTGGTTTATTAACACTGTTACATATTAACAGAATTGAACATATCAGCCTCAGAACACTGACGTCTTGGTCTCTGTGTTTTAACACCAGCCTCTGTCAGGATGAAGACAGGCTTTTTTCCTGCGCTGCTGGCTAAAACAGAAGTAGCCAAATATTCAGCATGAACAGCACAAGACCAAGTCAGATAACTGGTTCATTAGCAGCCTTTTTGCGCTTGTGAACGTGGTTAATTAAACAGCA
This sequence comes from Centropyge bicolor, assembly GCA_037975185.1. Taxonomy (NCBI): domain Eukaryota; kingdom Metazoa; phylum Chordata; class Actinopteri; family Pomacanthidae; genus Centropyge; species Centropyge bicolor. Next base: position 472,297 of record JBBMOC010000096.1, on the reverse strand, counting down.
AATGCATCCGTTATCCTTGTGTGCAGCTTCTGTCTCTTGTTGACTCATTTTAATTCCACTTTTAAAAATCTACTGGAGCGCGTTTCACAAATCCTCAATTCTCATATAAACCAGAGTCCTGAACTTTACTGTATGACAACTACAGAATGTTGTTATTGGCTTTATTGGTTTAAGATTCCAATGTGTTAATGATATCTCTGTCTCTGTGGTGGATTTTTACATTCATCAACTGCTCCTGTCACTGCTGGAAACAAACAGACTTGCTGTCACTCTGACTACATTTGGCCATTTATCCTTAGAAAGAGAGGAACGCCACAAACAGACCAAAGAATGCACAAAATGTCACCAACAGATGTTTTCTCTTCACAGCGTAAAGTGCTTCGCTGTGGATTTTTCCTTTATGTCACTTGATTCCATTGGCTCACCACACACACCACACCATTACTGAGTCCAGGGAACTGTAGTTACACCTAACCACATCCAGATGGCGCACTCTGTCCCTGTAAGAAGTCTGCTGCAGCTGCTGCTTTCTAGAGCCCGGTAAAACAGGCGGCTTGCTGGGTTTCGGCCTCCTCCTCCTCCTCCTCCTCCTCCTCCTCCGAGTGTCCCGCCCCTTCACACAGCGCTTCAGGCTAGAGGAGGTGTGTGTGTGTGTGTGAGTGTGTGTGTGAAAGAAATGGGCGGGTAACACTGATACCTGATCTTGAAGATTTCTTATGCAAGGGGAGGGGGTGGGGGTGGCAGCTAACATCTGCAGCAGCGTGCACCGGGAGTCGAATGAGCTCCAGCTTTATAGTAAACAGAGCCGTACCTGGGCGAGCGCTGATTAGTGTTTGTATGTTTGCACTCGCAGCTCTAATTGGTGTTTGTACTGTAGGTGTTGAGTCACTGCAGCTGGCAGGAGGCGCTAGACAGGGTGTGGTGCCAGAGTGGGCCGGGGACTGGAGGAGGACTTGGGCGTAGCTTCGTGTGCCTCATCACATGTTACAAGCACATCATGGAAATAGAGGAAGTGAAAGCTGGGGGGGTTGGGCAGTTCATAATTCATCTTTCTAAACTTTTCCTCTGCACAGCACACTGTTTTTTTACTTCCTTAGAAAGCATGAGCTCATTCATGTGTCTTTAGGCACAAAGTGTGGGAAGCTTGAAAACGCAGAACAAAGCACAGGATTAGACTGAAACTAGAACAGTTGTGATTGTTGCAGTTACAAAGTGAAGCGATAAGCATCTGAAGAGACGAACTGTAGTGGACTATATTCAGCTTGTTAGTCAGTGGAGCCTGGGCAGGACTTCCTGCTGTTTATCTAGGCACGGCCCTCAGCTCGCAGTCAAAGCCAGCTTCTGCCCGACTGTCTTCCTGACTAACTGTTCTAATGCTGCAGAGTTAATGAGGCGACACCAAGAAGCCAGTTACAAATTAAAACCGCAGGCACAAAAACAAGACTTATTGTTTCTTCATCTCCAAACTCGTCCGTCCTCAGATCACCTGGAAACACCCCTGTCACAGCATCACAGTGTCTGGATCTCTCTCCTCAGTCTCCTCTGAGCCGCCGCTGACCTTCTGATTGCCCCCCCTCAGCAGGAGAACATCTCATCAACACCGACCCCTTTGCATCCCAACAGGAAGCTCTAACAACCTTCAGGTCTTTAGCTCATCACCTCAAACAGACGCACTCGCCAATCAACAACCTGAGGACGGTGTGTGTGTGTGTGTGTGTGTGTGTGTGTGTGTGTGTGTGTGTGTGTGTGTGTGTGTGTGCCCATGGCCCATTTAACACAGCGGTCAGCTTTCTGTCCTTTTATGGAAGCAAATGGCTGAGGCTTGTTATTTCCTACGCCTGTGAAATCAGCAGGAAAATAGTTTGGCTTCTTTTTCCTCTCTCTCTCTTTTTTTTTTTTTTTTTTGCTCCTAATATTTTTTCAGGGTCCCGTTACGAAAGTGTGACAAGTTCCCACATGATGTATTCAAGGCTTTAGATGTAGCCGATGCCTGTTGACATTTGAAACAACGTGGGCAGCGACCAAGTTTTGTCCAACCCTGATAAGAGACTTCCTTTATCTGTATTTACACAGAATAAAAACAGACTCAGTACTAAAATGGAAACGCTGAGAACTGTTCTATTTACAGATCAGTTTTGAGTAATAAGTTAATGTTGGAGGAATTTCACCTCCTCTGTGGTAAAACGCAGCTCCTACAGTGTGACCTCCCCAGCAGCTCTGTTGACCTTTGCTTCTCCTACGACAGGAAGACAACCCCAACTTGGCCGTCTTCCTGTAACATTACATGCAAATATGCTGCACAGACGCAGACGTACAGGAGCTGCATTCATCACCTCGCCTCATGCAAGCAACGATAACAAAGGCAAATGAGTCAGACAGAGAACTGACGAGGCGCTTTCGAGCAAGACGGAGCTTCAGTTCAGTTTGTCTCCTTCTCTGGACTCAGAGATGAACGTGTGAAGGCAAGAAGAGTTCCTGAGAGGCCCAACCTCAGAGAACTGAAACAGCAGAGAGAGCAAGGAGACGCAGACTGACAGGCCAGATACAGACATGTGGGACAGGAAGTGACTGGGGGGGAAAACATGATCACACCGTGACATCAGCAGTCTGGTGGTGTCATGAGGTGCTCTGAGGCCTGAGTCACATGAAGCCACCCGCAGCCACGATGGGATCCCACAAAAATACATCTACACAGCAGTTAGGTGTTACAAAGACTTAATACGTGATCTTTCAGCACCTTTATATATCAAAACAGGGCAAACGCTGAAACTGAAATAAAACACTGCCTGTTCTACGTGGGGACACGCCGTTGGAAAAGCTCTTCAGCTGAGGGTATGAATTACTCATGTGTAATAAAAAATACTAACTGTAATTCAGATGAGTGAACTCTAACCAACTTGCTGGACCAGTATTTTAGAAGCACATGAAAAATCTGAGTTCTTATCCAGCAGCTCGCTGCCTGAACTAGAACAAATATTGAACCTCGAACAGCTGCACATTTTTGGCCCAGCGCAGCAGGAAACGGGACTTTTTTTTTTACACTTACAAAAACTACAGCTTGAGTAACTACATTCATTAGAATCTCTATAATACATGCACCGTATGCTGGATCGTACTGTAACCAGCCATGACAACGTTCAACAGAACGAGCTGCTGTCAAGAGGCTGGATGTAACTGTAGCCAGGTGCTGTTTGCATTAAGTGTTTGCATAATGCTCACCTCAACACAAGATACACACGAAAAAGCAAATTACAAAAGGAGAGAGCAGGAAACTCAGCTGGGGGGGGGGCATCTGTTTTCTACATCCACCTCTCAGCAGCAGCTGTAGTTGTGCCGTGTGTTTGTCTTACATGTGCCTTCTCCCTGCGGGCCTCCAGCAGTTTATCGTGGTAGTGCTGAGCCACAGACGGGTCCACGTCCGTGAGCTTGGCCGAGGGGCTCTGCAGCATGGCCAGGGTCTTCATGGGATCCCCTTCATCCAGGGCCTCGTTGATCAGCCCGATGGCGGCGATACCTGCAGAGACACAAGCAGACCAGCAGTGAGACCAATGAAAACTCAGAGAGGCTATGGAGGCCGTATAACATGGGAGGATGTTGGAAGACATTTGGGTAAAAATGGAGGCCGTCACTCACGTTCATGCTCCTCCTGCACAGTCAGGTTGACCTGGTCGACGCAGGCCTGGATGTCGTTCCAGGTCAGATAGTCGCAGCCCTCCTCTCTGGCTGCCGCCTTGAGACGCATCAGTTCATCCATGTACCTGAGGAACACACAGGCACGGAGCCACGTCAGCATCCCGCTCAGGTCCAGTCCAGAAACACACAGTGTCCTGGTGTGTGTGTGTGTGTGTGTGCTCACCTCTGTGCGTATTCATCCTCCACGTTGCTGAGTCCGGTGACGGAGCTGGACAGCTGCTTCCAGAGGGCGGCTCGGTCTCCGACGTCCATCGCCTCGTTCATCAGCACCACCGATGACAGCATCTCCACGGCAACGAGTAGCTCGGGGTGGGACAGCGAGCCCTGCGGGACACAGGACACAAATTTACCTCATATGTCAAACTGCCGGAGCACCAGGGGCAGACGACACGTTGGCACTGTCTTGATTTGTTGTTCAACAGTCGAATCAGGGGAAACATGGTCAAATCATTAAACAACTGGAGTGTAAGTGATGAAGCCTTCAATTATGACAAAAGCTGCAACGATGAGTCAATTCAGCTATTAGTCGATCGAGAAAAAATTATTGCCAACTATTCTGATAATGAATACATGAATAATTTCAGTTCTTCTTCAAGCTCTGGTTCCAGCTTTTTAAATGAAAAGATTTGCTGCTTTTCTTTGAATTTATGATAGAAATGAAGGGTTTGAACTGTGGATTGGACAAAAGGAGCAATTTGAATTCATCACTTTGGGTTCTGGAGAATTATAAAGAGCATTTTGCACATTTTTTTGACATTTTATAAATTAAATAAGCTATATAATCAAAAAATAATTGTTTATGACAGCTACAGGTTGCACAGTTTAAAAGCTGCTCAACTGTTCTGTACAGTAAGTCTTAGATAGAGACTGAACTGTAAAATAATGTTCATGGCTTCTTTCTATTACTGACTCATTGGTTTTGTCTATAAGGTCATAAAACAGTCATAAAAAAGCCCATCAACAGTTCACAGAGCCTCAGGTGATGTCTTCATCAGAATTGATTAGGATTAATGTTCTGTTGATCGTCCATGTGATAAAAAGCTGACAAAGCAAAAATCTGATGTTTGTCATCATTTGGAAAATTAGGCACGACGTTGCTGAGTGTTTTGATTTCACTGTGTCTTAAAGTCTCATCAGGTCAACACAAAGTAAACTCTCCTATCAACAGACAGTCAGTGTGGTACTGACTGATGACGAGGTAAGTTGTTTTCATGTCAGGTCATTTAGCCTCACGATCATGTTTTTCCTGTGAATGAGGTGATGGTGCAGGTGTGGGCTCTGGGTGTGCTCTCTCATCACGTGTGCTGTTGGTGGCTACCTCTGGGCTCTGCTGCTGCAGACTGGCCAGCTCCCTCTGGTAGAGGTCTGCGGCGCTGGGGTAGACCTCCGGCAGCTGAGCGTCCGGGTTCATCAGCTCCTCCACCGTCTTCTCCGGCACGCCCGCCCTGATGGCCGCGTTGATGCGCTCCACCGCCTTCAACACTTCACACACACAGAAAATTAACATTCAGGGGTGAATTATGAAAAAACTGTGAGACCTTGTTAAAATGTCATCTGTGCGTACTCTTCATGTAGCCTTCTGCGATCTCATTGGCCACGTCCACGCCGCTCTGCAGCTCATCCCTGGTCAGTGCTTCACCTGGTGACCCCTGACACGGAAGAAGTCAAATTCAGATTATAATGAGGATCAGACTTTCTCCTGCTTCTGGACATTAACGCTAAGCTTCAGTCTGCTCCTACCTGCTCCTTCCCCTCCCGCTCAGCCTGCAGCTGTTTGAGGTACCAGCCTTTGTTCTGGGCCTGCAGGTTCTGGATGCCCATGGCTTTAAGGGCCTCATATAACTTATCCTCGTCGCCGCTCAGCAACGCCTGCTCGGCCGCGCTCAGGGCGTTGCTCACTGCAGGAGAGAGGTTGACATTTCACTGCTGTATCGTGGAAACGGAGACAAACGAACAAAGCGGTAAATTAATGCTGGTGTGTGTTCTGGTGACTCACCGTTGACCTTGTTGACGTTGCCCTGGATCTCAGCCTGGGTGAGAAGCTCGTCGTACACATCCCTCTCTGCGTCGGCGTTCTCCATTTGCTGTTGGAGCAGTTAGGCAAATACAACAGCATTAAGCACCAGCTCCATCCTACATGACACCAAAGTGAAATAAACGTCTTCCCACAGGGCACTTTGCTTCTCTCGTTCTGATATTCGCCGTAATGTGGGTCATTTATTTGCTTCGCCTATTGGCAAACATTTCAGATCATAACACATCACACGTCCTACATTTATTACTCACTGGAGGAAATATCTGGTAAATCTGTCAAAAGAGGACGGAGTGATTTTATTCCCCCCTCTGCCCCCATCTCTCCATCTTCCAGCCATGATTCTTTATGTCATGGTTATGTGAGTTCCTGTTGCCTGAGTGGTTTCATGTGGCTTCATGTTAGTTCTTCTGCTTCAGGCTGCAGGTTCAATTATTGTCTAATCAAAAAGGGAACTATTTTTAATTATACATGGGCCTTTTATGGCCTCTGAAGTACAACGTGCCCCAGGACACTGTTCTTTTCTGGCCATGTTGTTGTTGTCCACCGAACACCGGCTGTGACCAAGCGGCAACCTCCGGCACTGAAAAATAAAGCCAATGCGGAAGTGCAATTTTTTTATAAGGCGTTCGTTTAAAATATACAGCATACATCATTATGCACAGTTCATAGCTGTCAATCTAAGTGGCGCCACTTTGATTGACAGCTATGAACTGACGGTCTAAACGGCGACACCCCGGCTAATTCTAGTCACTGAGTTTGGGAAAGAGATCGTCGTGGGGTTAGCCGGCTAGCAACGCTATTTAGCATTTAACCTAGCTGGTTAGCCGTAGCTAGTTTGATTATTTTGAATAAAACGGCTTTTTTCAGCGGCTTTTTTTCAGCCAATAGCGTTCATTCCACCTGCCTCAGCTCCGCCCTCACTCCACCTCTTTGTCCATATTTGGAGTAACCGGAGGTAGACTACCAAGATGGCTACGCACTACGATTTGCTTCATTTTTGCTCTTCAGAAACCTATGGGTGACGTCATGGACACTACGTCCATATTTTATACAGTCTATGGCTGTGACCTGCTGTTGCTTCCTACCCGTTTGCGTGAGCTGGCCACCTTCTCTCCTTTGGCCTGGTACAGTGTGTCGTGGTACTGACGAGCAGAGCTGGCATCCAGGTTGACCAGCATGGCGTTGGGGTTCTGCATGGCGGCCAGCGTCCCCTCCGGCACGCCGTGGTCGATGGCGTCGTTGATGGCGATCACAGCAGCGTGTACTGAGGAGGGGAGAGGAGACGGTGAGGAGCTGGCTTCATGTGAGCTGTGGGGGCTCTGATCTGTGTTTTATCTAACTGAGAGCTGCTACATATCAATTAATCATTAATGTAATTTATTGTACTCTATTTCAACAAATGTCAAAGTTTTCCTTTAAATACTATTGATAAATATTTTATCTTGTGATATTAAAAAAAGACAGAAAAATTGGTCAGCACCCACAGACACTTAGCTGGATGCAGTTCACTCTCTGAAATTAGTATTTTTCAGTGATTTTGATGAATGAAACTGCTTTTAAAACAAGTGGAGAAAAAGTGAACTCCAATCAATGTACCTTCAAAGTCGAGTTGAACCAATTATCTTTTTCTGAATTTGAGGCAAATCAGTATTTTTGTGTGTCGAACAAAGACAAAAAACAACTTTGATCATTTAAGATGTGAGAAGAAGAATTGTGTCTTGTCATTGTGATAAAAATATATGAATAAAAGTGTAATAGACTTTCTTCATAGAATTTGAACAGATTCAGAGAGAAGAACACTGAGCATCATAATTGAAAAAAAAAAAAAAGGCAAACTCGAACTGGTGCTTTAAAAAATACAGTAAATCACAGGGTGTCTAACCAGTTGACAAATCCACATCTGAATTAAAACGAACTCCACAGGGTTGAGTTTGTATCTGTTTCATTGTGAAAGTATGAGTCAACTTCACTACATAATCTGCAGCCCTGAGATCCCGCCCCCTCCCCTTGACATCTGAGCCCCCCTCACATGCAGCTTCATCCACAGAGAGCTCATTGGCCAGGATCCCGCCAATCTTGCTGAAGGCGGGCATCTGGATGCCATACTTTTCCAGCTCGCTCTTCATGTTGTTGATCTCCTCCTCTGGGGGAGAAGGCAGAGCAGAAGGAACACATCAATGGACGGAGGTGAAAAAACAAAGTGGGAGGAGTGGGAGCAGACGGGGGGCAGGGTTAGGGAAGACTGTGGAGACACACTGTTCCCGGCTCATGTGTGATAATCAGATTTTGACTCAGGGACGAGGAGCCAAACGGGAACTGAAGGACAGGAAAAGCCTCACAGTTACTAATGACTTTCACGTTTCACAGAGCTCCGTGCTCCTCCTCTCGCTGCTGTTTTCAGCGTGCGGACAAATTCAACACTACTCAAACTTCATGTTAACTCTGGCAACACGCTGACGTGTGTAATACTCTGGATTTATGATGACATAATTGGGTTAACGGGGACAGAAGGAGGAAAGCAGACGCACAGACTCGTGCTCACACTCTCACCAGTGAAATCCACTTTTCCATACAGATCCTGGATCTGAGGGGCCAGGCCCAGCTTGAACAGGTACAGACTGTAACAGAGGCACAATAAAGACAGAGAGTGCGTCAGTGGCAGAGCTGAAACGTCAGAGAAGAACGGGAACAATACAGAAACAAAAAGAGCAAAGACTATTCATGCAGGGTCTTTGTGCTCAGGGACCTGTTGTTGTCCTCTATATAACAATCTCACTACTAATACCTACAATAAATGAAGAGAAGGAAGAAGGTTGACAGGTCAAACCAAACAAATATCAGGGTGCAACTATGTTATTTCAGGGGCCACTTTCTTATTGTGAAGCTGCAAAAAGTAAACAGAGTCATAGACTAAAAACTAAGAGACATTAAAATGGTTTTATTGTTAAAAGTGTTATACAGATGTGGACAAGAGGCAGCAAAGGTAACTGAACAAGATGAAGGAGTTGGATGAGAAAAAGCTTCAGTCCTGACAGCAGATTTGATTTGAGTCAAACTGTACATCACGTCTTCACCTGAATTCCAGAAATCAAGCAAAACATATTTTGCTTGATCATATTACTGTGAGTCTCACGTGCTGATGCTGCTGCTGCACATCTGTCCAACACAAAACCACTTGTTGTCGTCCTGCAGCACATTCCAACTTTTCGAGATAAAAACCTGCAATTCTGTCAAATTACAGCGTCACAACATCAGTAAATCATGTTGGTGCCTTGTTGCTGTTTAAGTGATTCAGTGGGTGAGCGAGCTTCTGTGGCCGCTGGGTTTTACTGAAGCGGCAACCTCCGGCGCTGAAAAATGAAGCCAATGCGGAAGTGCAAAAAAGCTGCAGTTCCTCGAATAACCACTAGAGCAGGCTGCAGAAGGGAGTCAATTACATTTGAGCCCCATGTTAAAATGTCAGATTTTACGACAGAAAAAAACATTTACAGCATGGTTCAAAACATGGCTCTAGTCTCATAAGCTGTTTTTCTACTCCATGACAACTCTGGGGGGGGTGAATTTTTTTTATAAGGTGTTCGTTTAAAATATACAGCATACATCATCATGCACAATTCATAGCTGTCAATCTAAGTGGCGCCACTTTGATTGACAACTAGCCACTGACGGTCTAAAGGGCGTCACCCTGGCTAATTCTAGTCACTGAGTTTGGGAGAGAGATCGTCGTGGGGTTAGCCGGCTAGCAACGATATTTAGCATTTAACCTAGCTGGTTAGCTGTAGCTAGTTTGATTATTTCGAATAAAGCGGCTTTTTTCAGCGGCTTTTTTTTAGCCAATAGCGTTCATTCGACCCGCCTCAGCTCCGCCCTCGCTCCACCTCTTTGTCCATATTTGGAGTAACCGGAGGTAGGCTACCAAGATGGCTACGCACTACGATTTGCTTCATTTTTGCTCTTCAGAAACCTATGGGTGACGTCACGGACACTACGTCCATATTTTATACAGTCTATGGGTTTACTGCTGTGTGTTCGAGTTGTTCATGCAACCTGGAACATGAGCACATACGAGCACACAGGCCTCTGCGCCTTCCTCACCTGAGGTGGAATGCTCTATTAAAACGAGCCGCTCCATACCTCGTACTGCCGAATGCCTTTCTGCTGAAAAACGGCACTGTTCACCTCATAAACATGTCAGACTTGAAACATGCTCAGACCACAGGGCGCACACAGCTCCTCCAGAGAGCCGGAGCCCTCCAACACACCAGGAACTCATTGTGCAATATAATTTCTAAAACAAACATTCAAAACACAATATCTGTTTGTTGACCCCAGCAGTGCTTTTTAATGGCTTTCAGTTGGCTAAACAAATCAGAAGCAGAAGAATCTAAACTGCGGTCTGACTCTGTTTAAGCAACAATGGCCTCATTGTGCAGACGCAGAGGAGAGAGGAGAGCGGCCCAGTACCTGAGTGCGTGGATACAGTAGATGCAGCGCGGCATGTTCTTTCTGTCATAGATGTCTGTGGTCTCAGGGTAGAAGATCTGAAACAGACCAGGACAATGAGTGAGTGAGAGCAGCTCCTTCAGGGCCATGACGCCGCGTCAGCGTGTCGCAGCATGTGTGCAGGGCTCGTTCAGGACGTGAGCACAGTCGGGGGGTTACACAATGTAAATGTGCATTCACACGCCCGGGTATTGTCTGTGTGGTAGTATCTGAAGTGGAAGATTTGAAGCAGTTACTTATATTTTCTGCTGCAGCTGCCAACTGGTGATATTTGGGCAGATAGTCGATGTTGCTTCACGGCAGCTTAGTGACATTTATTCAGAGTTTCCCCACAGTCGACACGGTGGAAAGTTCTCAGAAAAGCTTTTACTATAAAAGGCCACTGTTTGCTTCTATTAAAGGGTCATTTCAACAAACTAACTACAAACATGCTCAGTTTATAAATCCACTCATCTTCTCCTCTCCAGTGGCTTCAGTTCATTTCACCACAGTATGAAATCAACTTACACTGACTGACTGGAAACTTTGGTGGAGGCAGATCATCCATCACGATGAACAGTGTTTGTTGTATTTCTTCTTTGGTCAAAAATATAATATGCGGACGCAGAAAGCAATTAAAAAGGCTTATTCTTTTACAGCAAAACTCCAACATTCAAGATCTTTGAACTGGCTGCTGATCAG
>JBBMOC010000096.1:443025-456811 GCA_037975185.1 Centropyge bicolor | reverse complement strand
CACTACGATTTGCTTCATTTTTGCTCTTCAGAAACCTATGGGTGACATCTCGGACACTACGTCCATATTTTATACAGTCTATGATGCTAACATACTGAGCATGCTCCTGTTATCAAGAGCTCAGACTCATAAAGTGCAGCTCAGCCTGATAAATGTTAACCAGGTGGGACAGTGTTGAGCCGAGCGTGACGAGCTGAAGCTCAGACGTCTCTTCACATGATAAACAGAGTCAGGTCTCACAGGTATGGATCATAGATTAATGTCAGGACGGCCTCACTCCCTCCTGTGTTTTCTCATAAAGCATCATCTCTCCAGGACAAACACCTGACGTGACCTGTGGTAACCCCCCCCCGACAAGTTCCCAGCATTCCTCGTGTGTGACATTTCATTTCTTTTAGGTCATATTGTGGAGTCACATTCCTGCTACGTTCCCTTGTCGGCTCTGGGCCGCGGAGGAGACACGCTGAGCTCTCACAGTGGGACGGGGCCTGGTGGACCGGATTCCACCCCCCCATGTCATCACCATCCAGTAACTACAGACCAAGACCGTCTGCGCTTGTCCCCTAACTTCCTCACAGCAGGAAATAAACCATCCTGCTATCTCACTGGGTTAGATATGAATCAGTTTAGAGTTCATTTATAAGGAGGAGTTACAGCTTTCTTCTTGATGAAATCTCACTTATTTCCACTGCAGGAGCTGATTTCCTGTTGCTGTTGGATTGAAAAGCATCACACTGTTGAAACATGTTTGCTCTGTAGTGTCACAGCAAAGTCAGAATATCACAGTGGTTTTTCCTTTAATACATCGGATGACATCAAGGCCAATTAAATTCACTGAGCAACACAGATTTGTAAAAACTGGGTCAAGGTCCAAAACTACTTTCTTCTTTTCCCTTTGTTGCGTCACATTTTGAGCTTTTTTTATTGCATTTTATTACACAAGTGAGATCAGATTTTCTTTGACTCTAATCCTGACGTTTTATGTCAGAATCAACTGTAGTTAAAGCCGTCAAATATCAGCTCCGATTATGAAAACCTTGAGTTTATCGCTGGCTGTGAGGAATTTCACAGCGGCGAGGTCAAACACGGCCTTCTGAACACGGCAAACAGCCTCTCTCTCTTTTCATCTGCTGAGAAAACACTGCTGTAACTAAGGTCTTTGTCAAGCTACAACGAGGTTAACTACATCCTGAGGGAGATTAAAAGATTCCTTCCCTCCTACAGACAGACCCCCCCGGCACACACACACACACACACACACACACACACACACACACTTGTAAAGACCTTCACTGACTGTATTCAATCAAAGACAAACTAATCTTAACACTAAACCTGAACTAAAGCCTCATTTTCAGGGATTTTCCTGACTTTTCATTTCTTGTTCAGACATTCTCTCCTCACACAATCTCACTCCCACACTTTGCTTTTCACAGGCCAGCAAACCACCAGCTGAAACAACTTCCCTCCCAGGAAGTCGTGACATCGGCTCCGAGGACAGGCTCGCTATTGAGGACGAGGTGACCGAGGCAGGGCGCGGGGGCCGGGGCCTGCCAGCCAGGAACAAGCCCCTCCTTTCACTCCACGCCGGAGCAGTGAAAGGCTCCATAAAGGCTGCTAACTAATGGCTCTTTTATCAGGCCTACACACCCTTTCCAGGCCAGCACAAACACAGACACACCCTCCACTTAACCAGCTAGAACAGCAGCTATGAATGGGATTTCACAATGTCAACAGCTGGATTCCAACAACAGCCCGAGACAATAAGGCCAAGTTGTGATTATGACACTCGGAGGCATGAGGACCATTAAAATACTAGTGTCAGATATGAAAGCGTCGCCTGGAATCTGCAGAATTACTCTCAACAAATAACACATCAGACGTGAGAAATGAAGGTGGGGCGAGATATCTGGATTCTACGTTCATGTTGTGAGATACAGGTCAAAACAAAGAGCAGCCAAGTGGAACAAATCAGCCTCCTGGTTCTGACTGCAAGGTGGAGATACTGGACATTTCTGATAACTACAATATCTCCCACTGGACAAAAGAACTGAAGTCGAAGGAGACAAAATGGCTGAAAACATGCAAATAAAATCCAATATTAACATTAGAATAATCAAACTAGCCAAATAAAACAAAGAGCTGTATTTGTTTTCATTTCTTAATAACCTTTTACAAATATCTAAAAAGTAGATATTTTCAATTTTATTTCCATTTATTTGGTGCCACTGAAACTGCCGATAAGGAACAGAGCTGCTTCCACACATCATCCTGTATATTAGTCAGTCAGTAAACACAATTAATTTTATACACAATATGAACTTAAACTCTGGTCCAGAGAAGTCGACCATAACTGTAATCAGAGGAAGAACCTGAAGAACTACACTCGTCAAAGTATTGGAAATGAATCACTCCAGAGCCACGTCCTCGTCGGCAGGTACTGAGTCCACTGACACATGAATCATCACCACAGGCCTCAGTCTGTTTACATGCGCCAACACCCTCCTTCACACAGAACTGTTCACAGTTTTATCAGGGCTCAAGACTGTAATCCAGCGAAGGCGTCACCGCCAGACTCTCATCGTGTCATACAGAAAGGAAATATGTGCAGACATGTGGGAAAAATGTTCACTGCAGCCTCCGGATTGTAGAAAATCTGGAGAATCTCTGTGGTGAAATGAGGAGAACTGAGTGAGAAACAGCTCTGATTCTTAATCTGGTCAGAAGTCAGTTAACAGCTCGACTCCTCGGCTGTAACTCGAGACGCTGACAAGTGAAATCTGAAATGACAGACTTTCATATTCTGGGATTGCCCAGTGATTCTTCCTTTTTGGAAGTGGATAAAGAGGGAAATAGATAAGCTTATGGGAATTGATTTATTGCTCACCCCAGGTCAACTTCTTTTAGATCTAACTCCTGAAAACGTGTACACCAGAGACCAAAAGTACTTGTTGCACATACTTTTGATGATTGCCAGGAAAATGGTGACAATGAAATGGATGAATCCACAGGCTCCTACAGTGGCACAGTGGAAACAGAGGTTGAGGGAGGTGTACGGGATGGAGGCTTTAACTGCTCAGTTACAAGTAAAGGTTGATGTTTTTATGAGGAGGTGGCTACCTATAGTAAGATATCTCTCTAACTAAGGGGAATCCCACATTATGTTGTAAGGTCATAACTGTCCATTTATTTACTTTTTATTCATTAATATTATTAAACTTTCTTAGCCCTAGTAAGGTAGGGGAAGATGTATACATGTGTGCATGTGCATATGTGTGTTTATGTGTATATATGTGTATATGTGTGTATGTGGGTGTATATATGTATATGTGTGTATATATATATATATAATTTTATCTTATTTTTCTTCTTTTGGCTTTGTTTTTTTCCTGCACTGTAATACTTATTATGGGATGCTGTCAAGGAGTGTTTCGTTCTGTATTGTGTTTTTTTATGTTCAATAAAAACATAGTTCAAAAAAAAAAAAAAAAAAGAAATGACAGACATTAATTACACTGTCAATCCAAATTAAACAAGGGCGTGTGATAAAACATGATTGTAATGTGGGATATAACAGCAGGGCTTGTGTCAGCACAGACTGAACTGATAGGCCACATATTCACACTCTGGCTGGAGATTTCCGGTCTCTGGATAAATAATTGGTTTTCAGGTCAAGTATTATTTTGTCAGAAATGAAACAGCAGAGCTGAACAGGAAAACCTGGAAACACAGAGAATCATTATCTGCTCCCTCCTGAGATCCTGTTTGCCGACAGGAAGCCGGAGCCGGCGCAGAGTTCAGAGGTCAGTCTCATAGGAAGAGGTCTGCTACTGACCACTGTCTCTGCAGGAAGACACACACACACCTCGCCAGCAGAGTCGCGTCCGGCTGCTGTCGAGGAGCATCCTCTGCTCTCCTGCACCGCTTCGATCCAGATCAAGTCCTCGGCCTCTCCTGCAGCGAGGCCTTCTGGGTGATGGGGACAGTTTTAATCTTTGGATGTCAGTCGCATGCTTCCTGTTTCCCAGGTTGCACTCTGAGCCACAGACACAGTGCAGTTAATGTTTAATACCATCGAGGCAATAGAAGGCTTGTACTGACAGACCACAGGCCTTTTTATAGTAAAGCACAGACGTATTGTTCTCCTGTCCCTCTATGGGAGCGGCCTCATGGGATTCATGACCTCATTGTTTCTTTACAGCCGTGACCCAGCTTCTCTGAACAATGACAGTTTGTGTCTACTGTGTCTGATCTGTCTTATGTTATAACATCCCGTGGACCTGGGTGATAAAATGATAAATGATGGGCCGACGATTGACACTTCATCATTAGTTGTAAGAAAACTATCTGATAGAATGTTCAGTAGTTTCACTTAAATGAATTAAATGTGAACCATCATGAAAGAACACAACAAATACACTCTGGCTCATAAACAGCCTGTAATAATAGAATGTGCTACAAGTGACACACAAACAGCCAATCGTGCACCATCAACATCACCACATGACCACGTTTTAGAGAAATTAATGCTGTGACAGAGATACAGACGTCGACTGTTGTTCTGTTCCCAACGAAGCTGCTGTCTGTGTGTTTAATGTTCATATGTGGGACCGAACCCGTCAGATAGTCACAAAGCTTTTCTTCAACAGTTACATGTGACCTAAGTGTCCAAAAAATTAAATCAAGCCAGAT
Source organism: Centropyge bicolor (assembly GCA_037975185.1). Taxonomy (NCBI): domain Eukaryota; kingdom Metazoa; phylum Chordata; class Actinopteri; family Pomacanthidae; genus Centropyge; species Centropyge bicolor. The sequence goes on along the minus strand of JBBMOC010000096.1, from coordinate 452,119 downwards.
TTTAGTCTTGTAGTTTTTTGACCTGCAAATTACCAAATCCATCCTTTTGGGAAGTAACACACTAAAAATGCAAATCGCCGAGTCAGCATCTTTGTCAGATGAGCTTAACGGCTTAAGTCTATAATTGGCCAACATAACAGGATTCACACACCTAGACTCCAGCACAGTCATTCAGTTTATTTAAGAGTTTGTGTCATTCTGTTCCCTGAATTCACCATTAGAGAAAACACAGGAATCAGAGGAAAGGTGCTTCACAGCGATTTGTGGCAATAAAAAAAAAAAAAGTTGCATACTATCACACAGACCTCTGGACTGAAGGAAAAACATCCTATAAACTCAGCTTATTGGGTAAATGAAGTTACAGAGAAACATTAATTAATTGACTTTAACTATGACCAGTGAAGAGTTTTTTTTCTGTCACAAATGTTGAAAATAAAACTTAAAATATATATACAATAGCTCATTCTGGATTGTCTGATCTTTGAAGACGTCGCCTCAGGTTTTAGAAACAGGTTCAGGTTTTCCTCCTTTTTTCTGATTATGCTAAAAAAAAATAATAAACATATTAAAATTCAAATAATGTCCAATTTCAGTTGTGCATGCGACCTGTCAGGTGGATGACCTCTGCCCGTGACCTCCACCCACAGCGTCAGCCTTAAGTCAAGGCCAGGAAAAACCCTGTTTTACATGCGAACGTTCTCAATAATGCGAATCTGAGCAGAACAACAAGGTCAAACACGCTGCTAATTTTAGACGACAGAAAGGCTGAGTGACGACGAAGCCGCTCCAACACGAACAATCAGTCTGTACTTTTCAACAATGTCCTGCTTTATTCCCGGCTTTTTACGCAAATATGTGCGTCTGAATAGGAAAGAAGTGCCGTGTGTTTACAGGACGGCTGGAAAGGCAAATCATGTGGGGGAAGCTTTATCTGGCATCAGCACAATGTCAAGGTACAGATAGCACTAACACTCAGAGACTCCCTGTCTGAACATTAGGAACATTAAGATGACGAACGGGAGGCTAATTAAAGAGTTTACAGAAAGCTTTGGAAGACAAGCTGTGGAATTACGGAAATCACAGAGGCAGCAGGAAATCACAACCTTCATCTGAGTCAACGCTCCACGAACACGAAGCCGTGTCACAAAGGATGGAGGAGAACAGGGAGAGAAACGACAAGAGGGGACACAAAAAGACGAGCCAGAGCCAAATTGTCCATTACATGCTTTGGTGGAAGGGTGGAATCTGTGCACCAGCTGACCTCGTCCTCCCGGCTCAGACGACCTGACAGCAGCTGGGCTGGACGCACACTGAGCTCGCTGTGTGGAGTCCAGCTCGGCGGGGAAAACAAACATCCATGTTCCCTTTTCAAGCAGGTCTGAGATGTGGAGCGCGACACATTTCACAGCTCCGGACACTCAGCTCTTTGTGTGGGTCAGAGAGAGAAACTACAACTCACCTCTGGTTCTCGTGAACCTTCTTACATCTGCAACATTTAGCCTTTGCAAATAAAAAAAAATCTTGATATTTTCTAATTTTGACTCCAGACATGAGAATTTCATGTAAGTTAGTGCTGAAACAATTCGCTGATTATCAGTGAACTGATGATGAAAAGTTTGGGAAGTGATCATTTTAAAATGCCTGAAGATCACAGGTTCGCAAAACATGAGGATTTGATGATTTTGGCTCTTTTGTGTGGTTTAAGTTTGTGGCAAATTTGGAAAATACAAAGCAACAACAACAAAAAAAAGAGGAAGTGAAAATGGATTCTTGGGCTTCTTCAATACATTTTTACATTTTGCTTCAGTAAACATGATGCAGAAATAAGAGAATGAAATGTCAACGCTCACAAGAAAGCTGCATTCGAATCATTCACTGAAATATACCCAAGCTATTGAATAAGTCTATTTAAAATGGGCTCATTTAGATGTCAGATTTTCTTATTCTAATTAGCTTGATCTAGTTTTGTTAACGCCACATTTCCCTTTGACAGAAGCACAGCAGTATTAATGGTTGTGACCTTTGACCTGTCACAGAGCTGAGAGCCTGCTGCTGAGGACGACTATCCATCACATGTGACCTGTGGTGTCACAGTGGTTATCACAGTGCAGAAGTCAGCTGACATGAAGTTGGACTAATAGAAAACCACATCAGCCTGAGGAGATCAGGTGGAGGGGGGCGGGGGGGTCAGTCAGATGAAACTGCTGCGTCAGCTCATCTCCAGGATTCAAACACTGCTCCGGCTGTGACGGACGTCCAAACCAGAAGAGTAACTTGGTGTCTCAGGTTTCATAGACGGCCAGGTGAGAGCTGGGGGAGGAGGGGCGGGACCTGGACGGCTCCTGCAGGCCTTCATGGAGCCCTGATCCCTCTCTGCTTCAGTCCCACACTCTGATCTGTTCCGGCTGTGTGACTCAGGTTGGTTTTCCTGGAGACCTCAGCAGGAAACATTTACACAGCGCTCGGCGGGGCAGGCGTGGAGCTCCAGGCTCATTGAGAGCGAATTCATGTTGATTTAAACAGGCACTTCACAAGATTATAGTTTTCCATGTTAGAAGCTTCTCGTGTTTATGGCTGCGCTGCTCCCCCAGCAAGGACCAGAGTCAGACCTTTACTCTGCTTCATATCTGAGTCACGACCATATCTGTCTGTCCTCCAACACATAGGGCCAAAAATATCTCATCAAATACTGGACAAATTGTCTTTAATTTAGCGCAGACGTTTCAAGTTTTGTTTTGTTTTCTCTTCCTGGACAAACTGAACTCAAATACAACACACTGTCGACGACACTTAACGTCCAACCTGCATCTTATCAGCTCACTTTCTGTCGGAATCTTTTGCCTCCACGGTCTCTTTACACCATTAGGTTTGCACGTACACACACACACACACACACACACACACACACACACACAGAGTAGCTTCTTTCATTTCTTTTGTGGTACACCACCACGCTCAGTACAATGAAGCAGTCTCCGCCCAACCGGGTATAATTAAACACAGAAAAGTATGAGCTTGAACCTCAGTCTGCTTGAACCTGTATGAATATTGGGGGGAGGGGGTCAGATTTCCCTGTTAGTGTATCGGGGGAGGGTAATGCCACCAGGACCCGCCGTCTGAAGGCCGATGGGATCAGTGTGAAAAGGTTGGAGCACGTCAGTCTTGTGCCATTGTTCTCCTGACGACAACACAATCAGGACCTGGCATTACATCACGTTCATTGCAGCAGCGGCTTTATGCACAAGAGTGTTTGGAAACTGTTCGAAAACAGGAAATTACAGGCAAATGGTCACGGCTTCAGGAGGAACTGGGCTGGTCTCTGAGCCAAGGCTGAAACTGAGAAGATGGAGCTTCTGTAAAGATGTGAACTGAAGGAACCAGCTGTGATCCAGCTCTTTCTTTAAATACGAGATTATAAGCCTTTAAGTAGTGTTTGTGTTTGGTTGACCCCTCCACCTCCTCCACCCCCCCACCCTCCATTCAGCACAGCATAAAGTGAGTAATCTCTTAAAATGTAAAAAACACAGACACGATGTGACACAAGAGTTTGTAAGTGATTCTTTCTTGGAGACGTCTGACTGCTGCTGGAGTCAGATAACAGACAGGAAGCAGGGATGGAGGAGTGAAATCTAACGCAGCCCTGATGCGACAACACTCGACTCTGCACGATGGATTAGAGATAAAACAGAGATTATCTCTGTTTACTGTGACGGATTATCTCACTCTGTCAAAGTCCTGTTTTTACACAAACAGCTCCTCTGGAGGGAAGATTAAAATATGGAGATGCGACACAATCCTGCAAACCTCCAGCCTGGAAACAACAACGTGACGTAAGCAGTGACTTTGTGTTGAAACTGAGGTTATGTCACAACTTCAGAAACAGTCTGCTCAGTTTCTTGTGTCTGACTCTGAACTCTGAGAAACTGCTGCAGCTGGATGGTTGATCCAGTTTTATTACTGTTGTAGAACATGTCGAGGTTACACGACAGGTTTTAGCTTCGACAGCAGCACAGTTCGTTCATGAGGAGGAGGAGAAGCTGGTTTGAGGATGTACAACAGTCTCCAAAACTTAAAGCTGAGGAGAGTTTAATGATGATCCCCAGTATTCAACCCTGTTGCTTTATAATGGTGCAGCAGGAAATATATGTAGTTCTGACCTTAAAGGGGACTGTTCCAATGTGTTTGGATTGAAAAGCAAAATAAAATGTAACTTCAAGAAAGGAAATCAAATTTTAAAAATCCAAAAGATTTCCACTCTGAAATAAAAAAAACAAACAGGAGCAACATGTTCCTGTCAGCTGTCATTGGTGTCAGCCAATAAAAACACCACTGTAATATCAGGTCGTCAGAAGCATCGATGCTTCAGTACTTTTCAATAACACATCTAAAACAATACAATGTCAAAGTACCAAAACTATAACAACAAGCAGATCTCTGATCAGATTTTCAACCAGGGCTGCACAGGTGAAACCACAGGGAAGAAAATCAGCTGATCGTCAACCTGTGGCAGCGCGACGTGAAGAGTCAGCGAAAGACAAGAGCGACACTTTGCTTCGGGGGCGGATGCAGAAGAGAGGAGATCTGCAAACACAGATTTGCATAAGGAGTTTCAGGACGGTGACACCAAGAGGAGGGAACATGACAAATTTGGTTAAACATCTGAAGAACCAACATCCTGATCTCAAAGACTAGAGAGATTTCATGATGCTTTAATACACTGTTTCCACTGTTTCAGCAAATCTCCAACCATGGTTTAATCGAAATCAATCCTTAATCCACAGAGTTAGATGAGACCTCGAGAGGTCGTTCAGACACCAGAGAGGCAGCAGAGCAAACAGCAACAGGAGCCAGAATATCTTCACATCTAACACCTGCAGACTGTGCAGGTTGGTCCTCTAAAATCAGAGATCCTACTTTGTGTGCCGAGGACTCTACTGAGCAACATTTATACTTGTATTGTATCAAGGTTCATAAAAACATCACTGGGATGTTTGTTTCGTTTGTGCCAACAGCAACAATCTCAGGACAAATGCTGATCATTCCTCAGTGTCAGCTCACACAAAGGGCTTCGTTTACTAATTCAGCATTTCATCATCTTTCACTCAGATCACCTCCATGTGTCCACACACACACGCTGTGACTGAGCGGAGCCAGTGTGGACACGTCTCTGTCCCATCACAAACACACACACAGTGACTGTGTCAGTGTGGACACGTCTCCGTCCACACACACACACACACACACACACACACACACAGACACACAGACACACACACAGACACACACACACACACACACAGAGTGACTGTGAGTGAGCCTGAGCGGAGCGTGTGTCAGTGAGTGACGGGGGGGAGGAAACCTGCCAACCACAGGTGAACTGTCACAACCTCAGCGCCCCCGCCCACATGACTCCACCACTCGACTATGTTAACAACATGACACGGTCATGTCAACAGCATTGTTCTCCAATAAGCTCATAGTCTGGAAATCAAATGTGGAGTCTCTCAGACGTGATCCTGAAGCACAGTCACGATCTTCGGCTCCTCAGAAAACTCTCCACAGTGACACTGAGCCAAAGATACAGAAGGCACAAACATGGTGATATACAGGTTTATTTTCTTGCCTTTTTATTTGACTATTTTGTCAACACTGCTGTTACATAATTAGCAGCTGTTGTCAAACGTGACAAACTGGCAAACGAGGTTACCAGTTACGACAGGACACACTGATCAGGTTTGAGGTTTAATAGCAGGAGATAATTGACCTTGTAAAAGAGGAGTTTCCACTTCGTTATCAGTCTGCTTTTAAAATAAGAATTAGAATAAAAGAATAAAGCAAAAGTTAAAAATAAACACGTTGATCCTGCTGATTTATTTAGTACCAAAGAAAAAAAAAGTCCAGAAACAAACAACATTTATCCTGTTTTAAAACGAACAAAACTGATCCTGCAACAAAAACCTGCTCTGGAATCTGATGAGAGATTAAACAAATGGGATGTAACATGTTAACCACAGAGCTTCGAGGAGCTGGGAGGCAGATTTTCTGAACTTCAGACGGAGCCAGGCTGTTCACTCCTATTTCCATCTGTATGTTGAGTCAAGTCGGCTGTAACTTCAGATTCACTGCAGACGTATGAGAGTGATTTCAGTCTTTTCATTCACTCACCAAAGTTTTTTCCAAAATGTCAAACTATGGCTTCAACAGATGACAATGATGCTACAAGTTGAGGCTTAAATATTGAAATCCAGCTGGACGGAAAATTCAATGAATTTTAAGGCTGTTCTCTGAAACACAAGGTCTCAAACACGTGTTGAAGTGAAGCCGTCGCTCTGACCTGATTTTTTTCGCATCACAAAATCCTTTTACAACAGAACATTTTCACTGAATCAACACAAACACTCAAGAGGGTCAGAGAATATTTTGGTAATTTGGTTAAAAAAGTGAAGTACGTTCAAGAGCGTTCATTTTCAAAAGTGCATAATTCTTCCTGAAATCTAACGGTTTTGTTTGGTGGAACCCTGTCATTTCACAAATGTACACGAAACACTAATTAGACACCAGCGTGCCTCCAACAGATCTGAGTGTGTGCTGGAAATAGACCTGATGAGAAGCTCCCTCTGAGGCTCTTCACCACAGTGACGGAGGGAGGACGGGGACGAGGACGTCCCGTCACTGATGTGGGCAATGAGGAGCGCTCGGGGAGATAAGGTAGCATAGATGGGAGGGGGCACAACGCCGGAGCTCTCACATCATCATGTCCAGCAGCTGGTGCTTGTACTGCAGTAAATCCTGTCAGTTCATCATTCAGCTCTGCCTCCACAGCCTCATTACAAAACCTCACACTGTTCAACACTGTCTGAACAAGGACTTCTGCAGAAGTACTGCTGTGGGCAGGACGGGGGGGGGGGGGCGCACAACACACACATAGAAACACACAACACCACACCACACACAGAAACGCACAACACAACACACACACACACACACACACACACACACACACACACACACACGTTCCAGTGTTCATGTTGCACATCAGAATGTGTCCACACTGATTTTCAACTTCTGAGATTTCTCATTATTTTGTGTGTAACTGACAAATAAGTATATTATTTTTAACATAAGATAAATTTAATGTTTCTTCATTGTGATTTCAGTGTGGGTTTTTTTTTTTTTTTACTATATTTGTTCTATATGTTCCTGTTGTGCTGGTTTTCTGTTCTGTGACCTAAAGGACTATGAAAATAGCAAAAGAATAAAACACACAGAATGTTTTTATTTAATCGTGTTTGAATCTAATCTGACATCAGGCCAATTTTATTGAATTGATCTTACAGGATTAATCTAATATTCTGAATTAAGATGAACCCAGTTTGCTGCTGTTGAGGTCTGATCTTATCCATCCAATCACTGCCGACATTAACATTCTAATCTATGCAGCAGTTAGTTACCGAGTTCATTCCTGAGAAAATGTGGTTTCTGAAACCAGCGAGTCCAGTAAGGCAACAACTGGAGACACACGAGGTCAAACCTTCACACAGGCTATAAACAAACCCTGCATTTTAACCCCATTAGCTCTGGAAACTGAAAGTGAGCACGCCCACTGCAGCTCTGTGACACACACACACACACACACACACACACACACACACACACACACACACACACACACACACACACACACACACACACACACACCTTCTGTCATCCGTCTCTGTCTGTCTCCTGTTCTCTATAACACAGCTGGTTAATAAGGGTTTGTTTGCAACGTGTCTGATCAAAGGGTTAATTTAAAAAAACACCAAGGTACAAATCAACTAACAAAGAAAAAAATGCATAGTAAGGTTGCTGCATCTGTTCGTTAGAGTTAGATAATCTAATCTAATCTAATCTGATCTAAATCCACTGTCCCGTCTCAGACACTCTGTCCTCCCATAGTCAACTCAAACACTCCTCTTCCACTTTCACTCAGCCGCTCTCAGATGTGGGAGAAACCTGGTTCACCTGTGGAATCAAACCCTTTCAGCTACGCCCAAAAATTATTACATCACCTGCTGAGTGAGTCATTTATCATCAGCTCTATTTCACCGCATGGAAACGAGAAGAAGGTCGACATATGGACGACGTGTGACAGAAGCATCAAGACATCCCGACAGTTATTAACTGTCATTTAACATCAGTGAATCTGTGGAAAAACTGCCCGAAATGGTTCGTCGCGCACTGATGTGATGAGGAGGGAATGTGCAGCCGACACCGAGCACGGATCAATAAACTCAAGTATCGTGCTGAAAACACGCCCAACTGCATTCCCAGGGAGGCTGAAGCCGAGAGGCAGCGAGCGAGAGGAGAAACACTGGAGAATGTGCAGAGAGAGAACCAACAAAAGAAACAGGTGATTGACAATTTCTAAGAGTTGATGAGTCAAGAAGAAAGCCCAAAATAAACTGATTCCAGCTTCTTCACTGTGAGAATCTGCTGCTTTTTCTGGGTTATATCTGTGTGAACTGAGCTTCTTTGAGTGGTCGAACAAAACCAGCAATTTGAAAACTTACTAGATGAAACAAATTAAGCAGCATTGCAAAAAATAAATAACAGATTAACAGTGAGAGCTGTGGCCCTGCACCAGCCCAGCAGCTCACTGAGCATTCAAATACAGCCTGATAACGTGCACAGCAGGGCGTTAGAGCCGCCGGCTGTTTGATGCCAACATGAAAATAAGAGCGATAAGACACAGTTTGCATCTGTTTGCTGAGAGTCAGCGAGTCCATGAGTCCACGAAGGCTCCGCTCCAACACACACCTGACAGCAGCAGAGCTCCAGCAGTGACGGAGCCACCGAGCATTCCTGCAGCCCGAGACACTGAGGTCGACCTGCGCACCTGTCGGAGGCATTCCCATCATGCCACGCTGCATCAGCACGCTCTCCCAGCAGGCCCCCTCCCAGCAGGCCCCCTCCCAGCAGGCCCCCACCCAGCAGGCCCCCGCAGGCTCAGGTGTTCCCCGCATGGAGCCAGGCACACCTGAAACACACACCTGCCACAGGCCACTCAGCCAATCAGGAGGCAGCAGTTTGGAGAAGAAGACCTGCAGCAGCC
>JBBMOC010000096.1:425310-442887 GCA_037975185.1 Centropyge bicolor | reverse complement strand
GCTCCAACACACACCTGACAGCAGCAGAGCTCCAGCAGTGACGGAGCCACCGAGCATTCCTGCAGCCCGAGACACTGAGGTCGACCTGCGCACCTGTCGGAGGCATTCCCATCATGCCACGCTGCATCAGCACGCTCTCCCAGCAGGCCCCCTCCCAGCAGGCCCCCTCCCAGCAGGCCCCCACCCAGCAGGCCCCCGCAGGCTCAGGTGTTCCCCGCATGGAGCCAGGCACACCTGAAACACACACCTGCCACAGGCCACTCAGCCAATCAGGAGGCAGCAGTTTGGAGAAGAAGACCTGCAGCAGCCGCGCGAGCGAATCGTTAACAAGACGACTTTCACAGATCCTCAAAGAGCTTTTACTTTTCACATGTTCGTGCTGAATATTTCTGATCTGCTGGAGTTTTGGTAAATCCAGAATCTTGGAAGCAAAACCTGGATCAGTTACAGGAGCTACAGCCTTCAGTCATGTATTCATGAGAGAAAGATCTGCAGGGCTAAAAAACCCTGATAATCCACAGTTAAACCAAGAAACTGAGACTCAGTAATAGGTTTAATTCAGAGCAAACACAAGCAGCAGCGTATTTCTGAAAAAAAGTGGCTCAACTACAAGTCGTTAACTTGTCAATAATCAAACTAATGATGGTTCCAACACGTTTACTTCCATTCAGCAAAGCAACATCAGCTCGTGGCCAGACACAGATGAAACTGTTCAATGTCCCATGAGACCAGGTAAAAGACCATGTTTGGTCAAAGAGCTCATAGAAAACTGCAAACTCTTCCTCTGAACGATTCCACCGCCACATGCAAACGACTCTGTTCAACCCTGACAGAGCGTCTGATAGCAGCGCTGTGGTGGGTTTGTGAGCTGAGCTTTACCTTCGTCTTCATCAGTGTATTTTTCTGTGAGACACAAAGACGAGCGGGAGACGAACCAGACTGAAGCCACAACATGTTCACTGAGGTTTTTGTTGTCTGCTAATAATCTACTGATTTGCTCTTATTGTGAAGAGACCTGCAGATTTACACACACAGCATCAACAAAAAGTTCAGGGACAGTCTGTGAACTTCATCTGGGGAAATAAAGGAGAGCACAGACTGAAGCTGAGGTGTCAGGTGGAAGCGACACGAGTCCAGACAAAACAGAAATCACTCCAGGAATTTCCTGAACATCACAGATGGACGATAATAACAGAGTCGGCGGAGGACGGCGGCGGACGGCAAACACACGCACGTCGCCGCCGTGCAACCACTGTGCTTCCTCGTCAGAGTGCACAACCTCGCCGCGGTGCTCACACCGGAACCTGTTGCTATGACGACGGTGGGTTTCTGTGGCAACGGTGAGAGATACTAAAATCAACAGGGACTGAGTCACTTCCTGTCTCGCACGATCCTTCCTCTTTTGAATCTCCGAGCCGCCACCGGGGTCGACGCCGGTGTCACTACATGCAACCTTACACAGCTGTTAACAGGCTCACTGTGTGTGTGCGTGTATGTGTGTGTGTGTGTGTGTGTGTGAGAGAGTGCACTTTGTAGCAGACCTCACCTGCTTCTTCATAAACCTCAAGAATCAAATAACAGCAGGAGCTAAAAGTTTGACTATGAGTTAGAAATAGTTATGTTGTACGATCATTCTCTTAAATTCTTTATCAGCTTATTAATAAAATAAAATCTATTTACACACATCACAACATCTTGAGTTATTATATTATTATGTCTGTATTCTTCATTTTAAGCAGCAGATCTTCTGGACCTTGAACTGTCCAACAGTGGAGCAACACGAGCCTCATTTGAAATGTTTTGAAACTATTACCATCATAACATCAGAGTTTCAGCATCACATTGAATATTTTCCACCAAATCCGTTCATCTCATTCACAAAAACAGCCACAGTTCTCAAATGTTACATGTCGTCTGAACACAAGCAGCCGTGCAAGGACTGTGAATATGGATCGACCAAAGGACTAGTAAACAAGGACCAGACTTTGACAGTTTCTGATTCTACAGTCAGATCCAATCAAGCACTGAGGTCTGACATTCTGTCAGTGACCCCCCCCACCCCCCCACCGGGCCTGAGCATCACAGCCGCCCCGTCCTCTGTAACACCGTCAGAACAAGAGCAGCCAGGTATCAGTATTATTAACATGAGGAGCAAACACTGAGTCACTGGGTGGAATCCCAACACACAGCAGAATTTCCCCTGTGGGGGGGTCAATGAAGAATCATCATATGAGACAGAACACGACAAGCTAACATACACACCAAGTTTTGTTTTGGCCCACAGCTGTTTTTTAATAGATTTGTTACAGATCTCTTGGTTGATCGAGATTCTTTGTAGGGGGGAGCGGAAAATTACTCAGCAACAATCCTTCAGTCATTTTTTAAAACAAAAATTCAAAAAATCCACAGTTCCACCTTCTGAGCTGCTGAGGATTTTCTTTCCTTTTTGTGACAGTTAAACTGATTATCTGTGGGCTCTGGACTCTCAGTCAGACAAAGGAAGCTATTTGAAGAATTCTCCTTGGCTTTTAGGAAGTGATTCTGAAACCTTTCACTATTTTCTGTTGACCAAACAATTAATGGAGAAAATAATCAGCAGATTCTTTCATTAATGAAAACAATATGATGACAGCTCATGTTGCTTTCTACACCACAGGACTCTTTGGAGGGATGAACCCACTCATGTCCACTGAGTCAGTGTTGAGTCCCAGTGTGACAGACTGTGACTCAGATCCACCGCAGACCCGCCCCCCCTCCCTCTGCACAGGGTCAGGCAGCTCCCAGGTGATCTTACCTTTTGGCTTCCTCCAGGTGACACAGGTACTCGTAGGCCATGTTCTGCTGCCGCCGCTCGTCCATCTCCTCCGCCGTGAGCCGCTCCACGCCATCCAGGACCGCTGAGCCGACACAGACACAGAGAGGCGTTCAAACAGAGGCAGGAACCAACGGAACGACTCGAGGACATGTCACAAGAAAACCCTCAAAGGAGCAGAACGATGAAGGGATGAATGATGTTTTATTCTTTACATTCAGCTCTTTATTCACTTTCTCCTGTTACATAAGCAGAGAGAGTTTCCATGGAGCTCCTGTTCCACACACTGAGGTGTTTCACAGAGGAAACTGCCTCATTTATGAGTCGCCTGTGCAGCCGGTGAACACATGAGCCCAGGGAACACATGAGCCCAGAGTCGGCCTGTGTGATGTGGACATGGCTTTGTGTGTAAATGGAGGCTTATTCATACACTGCAAACAAAAAACAAAGCAGGGGGAGTTTACTGGTGATTCCCATGAGATCACTCAGGCCAGAGCCGAGATTCCGCCCTGCAGAAGTTTTTAAACTAAATTATGGGGGGGGGGGGAGCCGGAGGGCGCGCAATACAAAGGGGCCCGTCTCAGGCTCCTGAGGAGGGAGAGCTGAGAGAATCAGAGGCAACATCAACAGGTAAATCCTGATCTCAACAAAAACTCAGACCACATGTGTAAAAAGTTCAGATTCAAAGTCTGAACTGTTTTCTTCTTCTAAAACTTCTTGTTTTCCAGACTTGATGAATAAAGGAACATAAAATTGTCCTGTGCATCCAAATAAAAGATGCTTTTCTAATTCACACATTCACTTTAAACTGTCTTCCTACATGCTTTAGAAACTGATGTGAATCATTCATGGGCGGTGGTTTTTGGTGATTTCATCTCTAAGAATCACAAAACTTCTGATGAGCAAACTTTGAAAATTCTGTCCTGTTTGTTTTTCCACCATGAGGCTCTAGATGGTCGGACCTGTAGAAACTAACATGCCTGCAGAGTGGAAAAACTTCTGCAAACTCTGAAAGCAGGCCTTCTCTCTCAGATGCATTAGAATAAAAAAAAAACGCGGAAGTCACAATGAGCATGCTGTGAGAAATCAAACCTCTGAGTCCAACACTGCAGTTTGCATGAGCAGAACCGGGACCCGGACCCGGGCCGGTTCTCTCCTGTGTGGACTGAGGCTGAAGCCGCTGCCTGGCATGTGAAGGTGAGCAGGAAAAGGTCTGGACTTACAGCCATATCTGGGCCTGAGAGCGTCCGTCTCGTCTGAAGCTGACATCCTGCTGCTGCGGAGAAACGGCCCGACTCTTCGCTCTCAACAACTTGGTGCAGATCCAAACTCTCAGAAAGCAGAGAAACCCTCCTCGGGACCTCGCGGCCCTCTTCTTCCTCCTGATCACAGGCTGAGCTCAAACTTTGTCTCCTTCTTCAGACTCACTGATGTCACTGGGTGTGTTCTTCCTAATCCTGAAGTATGCGTTTCAGGAAGCGCAGCTCGGCCGCCTGCGGGCGCCCTCACTGCGGCCGCAGCGCCCCCTGCTGGCCGCTGCCCGGCCCAGGGGCCTCCGGGGGCCCCGAGCACGAGATCGCAGCATGATGCTTAAAGCTGGTTTATAAGTGCATGTTTTACACTGAAGCTCAATGAGGAAAAATATTCTGCATGATGAGCTGAAAATATTTATTTTCAAGTCAAACCAGCAGGACAAAATAATAAAAATGACCATGTGCATCATCTGAAAAATAATTATGAGGATGGCAGCTTCTTAAAAAATGACTACAACAAGTTCATCAGCAAAAAGGAAGAGCAGACGTTTATCATAATGTGCAGAAGAAGAAGAGAAGAGAAGAGAGAGAGAGAGAGAGAGAGAGAGAGAGAGAGAGAGAGATCATGACTAACTGTGGTCCTTTGAGTCCCTCTCTGGACAGATGTTGTGAACATGATCACATCACACCTCTTCCAGATGTCATCATGATACTTCTCAGGTGTGTAGTTGAGATCCAGGAGTACTCAGTAATCTGATTACTGATATCATAATGTAGTAATGACCCTGAGTACTTAGGATGTCAACATGTCGACAGGTGTCATCAGAAGATGCTTTCAGTTTCAGTTGTTTTGTTTTTCTTCATTTAGTTTTGTACAAATCATTTGTGTCTTTTCTCTCTTCTGATTCATTTCATTGTAGATGCCAATAAAGACAGTTTTTATTTTAATCTGGTGTCTGTGGTTCAAAGGCAGAGCCGACACAGACCTGACTGACTGAGCAACACTGGACGACAGCTGGTGTCCAGTTGGTGTATAGTATAAGTATAAGTATAAAGTTTGTTTAGTTTGTTCATCAATGCTGCATCAGTGGAGTCACAGCTCAGACCTCCTGAACCTCAGAGTGGGCAGCAGAGCTGTGTTTTCCTTTTTAGTTTCAGAAGATGCTCAAAGTTCAACTGAAAGGTCAACTGCCAACACACTTTTCCTACTGATGCTTTCAAAGTTAGTTTTGTACAGGCTGACAGATTCTGACGTTTTGTCCTTAGCACGGGTCCAAAAACTAACTGTAACTAACTCCTACAGTGACACTAATGAAGTCACTGAAGTGTCCCAGTGAACCATGACAGTCAGCCAACATCCACAGTACTGGAACTGGAACAGCTGGAACTGAATCCTTTCACTTTTACCTTAAATACCTTTAACATGTTCAACAATAATCTTTACAGCTGCCAATTTTCAGTGGGGTTTTGGTGCCTGTTTAAAGGGGTTTTATAAGCAGTTAAAACCCCTTAAAATGAACAATAGCATTAAAGTCGTGACTGAACATCATGTGACCAGGCAGCTGTTGGATGTGGAGGCCGAATGTTTCCTGGTGTTTGACATATTCTGGAGAACTGGGCCTCATGCAGTTTTAATATTTCTTTTTGTAACTAGAACAAACACATGATGAGTTCCAGCTGGATGTATTCATATATTCTGGCTGAGTGTTTGTCCACCCCTGACGTCCCTGCCCACAGCCTGCAGACCCTGCTGCATGTTCCTCCTGCAGCCGCAGCTCGGGCGGGGCTTTGACACTCAGTATAAGAGAGGAGGAGGTCTGAGGGTGGAGGGAGACTCTCCTGTGGACCTGCTGCGACCCTCTGCTCCTCCGCTCCTGATCTGCCTCCTCCTCCTCCTCCTCCTCCTCCATCATGGAGAGCTCCAGGATGCTCCGGGTGCTGCTGCTCGTCAGCCTGCTCTGCGTCATGTGTCACGGTCAGGTGTCCCAGGAAGTCTCCGCAGAGGACTTTGGAGTGGACAAGCCCGAGCCGGCCGCAGACAGAGACCTGGTCAGTATCTGCTCCCATCATCCGGCTTTGTTCTGCAGAGGAAATAACCTGTTCAGGATCGATACATTTAGTTCTCAGTGACAGAATCTAACCTCCAGTTCATCACAGTGTGTGTTTGTGTTCACTCCTCTTTTTCTCTGATTTGGATTTTTTTTTAATTCAGCCTAAAAGAAAACATTAAACTTCCAGAAATCATTTGAATTAATTTTAAAATTCATTTTACATTACCAGTTTAAGAGATGTACAACAAACCTTTGCATGTGATAACTTTGGCTGTGTTTGGTGGAAAATATTCTTTTTGTTGTTTTCTGTGTGTCATGATTGTTAAAATAAGTTTATTCACCTTATTTAACACATATGAATCCTGCTAAACTCAACAAACCATGTTTGAATCCACAGAACAAAATTAAGATACGCCAGATTTATCAGGCTGAATTTTGCAGAATATTTTTATTGGATGGTGCAACTCTCGAAGAAAAGCATCTTGGGTTATAAAGTTTCATCTAGTTTGAATGAGGATTGTATGAACTGAACAGTTTCAGGGGATTTTCCAGAGTCTCAGAGGTTTAATGTGCAAACAGCGCTGATGTTTCTTGTCTCTCTGCCGAGCAGATCGAAGCCCTGGAGGCTCTGCTGGGCAGGATGCACAGCCACGCTTCCTCCCCGGACAAACGGGGAAGCATCCCAGTGGTAACTTCAACTTTATTCAATGTCTTTATGCACCTTTACATTGTTCCGTGAAACAGTGGTGGAAGACGTGTTCAAATCTTTAATCTAAGTAAAATTAACAGTAGAACAGTGTAGAAATACTCTGCTGCAAGTAAGGGTCTTCAAAATATACTTCATCAGCATCAACATATACTTAAATGACCAAAGATAAATGTAATTGTTAGAGTGGTCCATTTCAGGAGAGTGTACATTATGCTATTGGGTATAATCACTTTAATGTTGCAGGTGGAACTTCTGTCAAAGTTAATCTATAATATAATATTTTATTTGATGACAGTATTTTGCAGTGTTGGAGTGAAAACTACAGTATTTCTCTCTGTAGACCTGTAGCAGAGTAGAAGTATTTAGTAAGTAAAGTACAAATACCAAAACACTGAAGTGCAGTACTTGAGTAAAAGTACTTAGTTACTCTCCCCCGCTGCCTGTAATGGAGAGCAGGGTGTATCTCAGTGATTAGCTCGACAGCTCGCTCGTGTGCATTCTGCTCATCGCTCCACTTAATTAAACCAATTAGCAAAAGAAACCAGCCAGTAATTAAAAGATAACAAGAAAATGCCAACAACAGTTTTTTACTCAATGCAATTACACACTAATCCAGATTGTTGCTCGACTCAAATTAGCTGAAAAGCCACAGAAAAAAACATTTCAATCCTCGTGTGGAGAGCTGAATGAGCTGATGAACAGGATTTAATTATTCCACTGAAAAATGGTGGAAGGATCAACATCTCACCCTCTTTGTCTTGTGTCAATTAAATCAGAAGAATTAACCGAAGAAGACAATTAATCAAAGCAGATTAATTAAAGGAAAGGCCTGATGATGATTTTTGACTTTATTTCAAACTGTCTGAGTGTGTGTGAGTGAGCTGTGTCTCCCCCCTCCCGGCAGTGTGGCATGGGCGACCGCTGTGCCATGAAGTTCGGGCCTCGCATCGGGAAGCTGTGCGACTGCGGCCGAGGAGCCAACTGCAACTCCTACCTGCTCAAGTGCATCTGAAGCTCTGAGGACTTTTATAGCAGCATCTACTTCTGCAGGGCCAAACATCCTCTCCAGCCTCAGCAGCCTCCACTACCTGTCTCATTTCATCCTTTGTATGCATTAAGCCTTCTGTTGGTTTGCCTGAGGACGAGCATGAGTTTTGTATTGCTGACAGTGTAGCATGTCAATGTTCAATAAACACATTTATCAACACGTCTTTTCCTGATTTCATGTCTTCAAAGTTGACTCATAGTTGAGTAGATTTCAGGGATGATACACGTTTTTAATTTGCAGCTGTGTGTTCACATGAATAAACCCATCTATCAGCACAGCTTCAGGTTCTTAACTGGAGTTTTATTAACTTCCTGTAAATGTTGGGGCTTCAGGCCGGCAGTCTGGGGGGGTCCTCTGTTTATAATGGGATCAAATAAATGGACTTGAGCTGGTGTCAATCTCTGGACAAAAAAAGTCTGTCACTCATTCAGATGAAACCATAGGATGAAACACAACATGGAAACTGCACCAACAAGTAGCTATGGGCCTGGAAACAAACCCCACATTTCATTCATCCAGTTTTGAGTTCAGATCTTTGAATCTTTCTCTGAATCTCAAGTGTCAGATATTTTTAAATATAAAAATGAAACAGAAGTTCAGTCGCACATGTGGATCCTTACCTAGAATTCTTTGAGGCAGAAAGAGAAGAGAAATGCCACATTCAGACTATATTGTATCTACAATTAGTCTCTATAATTATTTAGACTTTATTTACAAATCCAGCAAAAAAAAAAAAAGAGCAACATTATCATTCATTCATGTTTTGATCTCCAACAACTGCAGAGCAAATTATCTTCGTCTTTAGCTTCCACTATGTTCACCAGCGGTCGAGTTCATCAGAGCTCGTTCACTGAAAGCAGCTGCCTGTCACAGCTGGAAACGACTCGATGAGACCAAACAGAGAAAGTCTGTCAAACAACATAATGAGCTAAGAGGCTGAAGATGTGAGTAGAGCTGCAGAGACGGCGACGACACGAGGCTTCGTGACGTGAGTAAAGCTCTTTCACATTGTCAGCTGGTTCATTATTAACATGAAAAGTGTTGATTAGCTTTGAATTCAGAATTGTTTAATGTCATTGTCCAGTTGTTTTCCATCTGTAGTTTTAAGGTTTCTTTATCTCAGTGGGAGGTCAGTTCAGTGCACAGTAATGATTTTTGTCTGAATATACACTTTGAAATTCTTCCCTCAGAAGAAAGCGGCTGCTGCACCGAGCTGAAGTCAAAGCAGATATTTTGTATTTGACAGTAGATGAAAACATCAGCTGCTCCTGGAGAAACATGCGTATAATGTCACAGTATGAATTTACCTTTAAATGGCACATAGGAACACAGAAAGAAATAAAGACAATGCTCTGACCAGCGTGAGAGCGAAACATTTCTGGAGCTGCGTTCAAATCCACCATGTTGCATGGAAACATTTTGCTCTAATGAAAATGGAGGTTGAGTCATTTTATAAACTGACCTTTCTTGTAGTTTCACTCCGTCACAGTCTGAGCTTCCTGCTGCTGCGCACATTCAGCCACAGCTTGGTATAAATATAGTTCATTCACAGTTTTTTTTTTTTGCTGTACTTCACCACAAACTGTGACAAATGAAAGAAAAGCATCCAGCTGTGACAAAAGCTCCAAATAATAATATTTAAAAACCTGCTGAAAAGCAGAGGCGATGCGGCCGGCTCGTGGCCTGCAGCCAGCAGATACAGGCTGTTCATTTGTCCCAGGAGTCTTAATCCACAGAGCCATAAAAGACTGAAGAGCTCATTTAAAAAGGTCCTTTGGCTCCTTTTGGCTTTGGGGAAAAGATTGGAGACAAACTGCAGCATGTTGTTTCCTCGTTCAGGCCCTGAAGCAATTTAGCCCGTAATAAAAGCAAGTCAATAGTGATTGAAAAGTGTCTCCATTGTTGAAATCTGCTGGGCTCAAACCTCTCTCTGTTTCTGTCTGATGCAGAGAAGAAGACTGTGTCGTCATGTTCCACTGATGAGCAGTTTATATAAATGATGCTCTTCCTGTTCCTGATGATACTGTTCATTTAAAATGTCATGTGTGTGTTTGATATAAACAAACGTATCTACATGTTATATTTGCATTTATTTACTGCAGGTGCACAGATTTGTTGTGTTTTAGTTACAGAAAAATATGATTCTTATGAACTGATTGTAGTAGATAACATATAAGTTAAGGTAATTTATTCAGTTTGCATAAACTTTTAATCTAATAATGTTATATATTAATAATTATACACCATATGGAAATAAAGGCATTGAAAAAGAAGCAACAATAATTTAGCCCTGGACTCATGAAGGACAGTTTAAAAAATAAATCTGATGCAGCAGATGTTTGTATTTCTTGTATCCGTCCTCATCATCAAAACCTGGCACCTGCATTACCCATGATGCACCTTGACTGTTGACAGTTCAGAGACACTATGTAGATGTTATTTAAATGGAGTTTGTGTAGTTCTCTCTGGATTCTCAAAAAGACTTTATATGACTTTTTCGTTTGCTCCAAAGACCTGTGAACACTTTGATGTGTAAAATTCCAAAGTTTCGAAATTGCAAAGTTTGTAACTTTAATAACAACTTTCACTTCATTAAAGTGAGACTATGCAGCTTGTGTAAGTGGCTGTAGGGGATGATGCTAAATGCTACAACATTGTGTAACAAAGGCTCAAACAGAGAAGAAGTATGAAGTCAGGAAACTGACTCAGTAATGTCAGTTACACAGTTACACAATTTCTATCTGACGTGTGTGAACATTAGTCACTGAGCTCTGAGCAGAACAAAGGAGGCTGCTTCAGAAAGTGCACTGAACTGATTAACGGTGCTTTTTATTCAACTTTTAATTTGGTAGATGAAGGATGTGTCTGTTTCACTATGCTGTTTCCATCTACAGTGTTTTATTTTACAAATGTAGTTTTGACCAAAGTCTCTCAAAGCACACACCTTCCTGTTTAATCTCAGTCCACATGCAGACGCAGTGACTCACCTGAGCTCGCCGCCTTCTATCGCTGGACGCCACAAAGAGCTGCTGTGTTTGAACAGGCTGTGGTCACAGAGCAGGAGGCTCAGGCGGCTGAAACAGGCCAGTGTTTCCTGAGTAATGTGATCTGTCTGCAGGGATAAGGCACCAGACTGGAGGCCGTACAGGATCCAAGTAAACAGTAAACCAGTTATGGAGAAAATGCATTCCCTGAATATCATGGCGGCCATTTTTAGACCCAAATACCAACTTCAAAGGGATAAAATACCATCTTTACTAACAGTCAAAGGACAGACAGACGCGCAAGGTAAACCAGGCAGAGCAGGCAGGTGAACTGGCTTCAATGTTTAGGACACATAAGACCAGTTGGTGCAGGGATAATGAAGGAAGTGAGGACAGGTGAGCAGGTGGGCGGGGCAGTCATGTGATGGGCATGGCGGGAACACGGATTAAAGCAGGTCAGGAGGGAGGGGCAGGATCTGAGAAGAGTCAGTCACCATTTCATGTTGTCAGTGTCAGTGTTGGAAATCTTGTTGACTATAAATACTTTTACTTAAGTAAGATTTTGAACACAGGACTTTTACTTGTAGTGTTAATATTTGTACTTCTAAATCAAACATGAATAAATGAGTAAATTCTGAAACATTTAAAACAGTGGGTGGATAATAATGTTTCAACTGCTGAATATTTGAGTTTCAGTAAATCCTTCTGATCACTTTCCAGGTGAATATTGATCATTGGTTTCGGTGATCGATCGAGGTTTCCCTTGTCGCTCCTCCAGACATACAGCATGTACGATGTTTCCCCAGAGATACAGAGATGAATGGAGCAATTACTGGTTCACGCCTCACATTACTTTGTTCTGCTCTTTAAAGTGAGAACTAGCAGAGAGAGAGAGAGAGAGAGAGAGAGAGAGAGTCGTTCATCGACCGCCCAGAGGTAACGTTTATTGGGTGAGCCGTTAACCTTTGACCCTGGGATGAAATGCAGCTGTATGACTGATGCCCCCTGCTGCTGCCGCCCCCCAGTCTGACTCTATTACCTCACTCTTATTATTGATCAGAGCTGCAGTCTGTTAACGGCACAACCTTCTCCCTGATGATGAGGAATAAACAGTGAATATTGGTTAAACAGACAAGAGCGTCTGCACATTTGACTGTGTCCGTCAGCTGATGAGATGGTGAAACAAGCTTGGTGTTAATGAACCAGAAGAGAAAAGCTGCAGATGTAAAACCAGAACAACAAGCAGTGGGATGCTCAAAGACTCTGTGGGTTTGCATTTTATCAAATGTTAAGTGATTTCATGTATGAGCCACTGTTTGCCTTGATACACAACTCAACTAAGTGACAAACAAAGTTGAACTGCTGTTTTTCACCTGCGTCTGAAGCTCAACTGTAAAATGTGCTGAACATGCATTATTGCATGGCGTCCATCTTTGCAGGATCCTATATAATGTTTGGAACATGGGATGATTTAATTACAGTCGGGCACCAATTACCGAAGCTGTGATAAGGTTATGCTGTTGCTAATGTTGTGAAGGGATTAGTGATGCTCCGGTGAAAACACCAAACTAATTATTTCCCTCAACGTGTGCTGTTCGATTTCTGCCCAGTGGAAGGAGCTGTTTGATACTGTGCATCACTGAGTTGAGTATGAACCACACAAACAGATGGTCATGAATGTTGCACCAATATTTTTGTCCTCTTTTATATTTGTTTGGGTTTTTTTTTTTTTTTGCCAAACGCTGGATAATGAAGCCGAAAAGACAAATACAAACACAAGCAATGTTTTTTCTACCATGAATTTCATTTACAGTTTTATTAGAAAATGAAAGCGCTCATCAGATCTCACACCATAATCAAATTACACAAAGCCCATGAGATGCAGCTGAATATTAGTTTCAATAAACTTAATCTTATTGGAGAGTTTTACTGTTTCACTCAAATGGTGCAAGTTTGATTTGAAGCAGGACAAACAGAATCGAATCAGAAGCTCTTCAACCAGAAACGAATAAATGAATAAATTTAAATTGTCTGTAATAATTCATTTCTAATAAGTCATGTCACCTGTAAATGAAAATGTAAAGTAAATGATTGCTTTGTTTGATTTGTGCTGATCTCCTTCTCATACAGCTCCTACAAGCTCCAGAGGGCAAGACAACCTGGCAGACAAAACCCAGGGCAAAACAAATGTAATATAGTAGATAACAAGAATAAGAATCAGCTGCTTCACTGTATCTACATTTCTTCAGTCAAATAAAAGAATCAGTTGAACCCTTGTGAAGCAGCTTCATTAAACAGTGAACCTTTAAATTCAGACGTCCTGTCCTTATCAATCATATTAATGCTCCAGACATGCAGACACACTAACAGACATCAGACTCTGTGAGCTTATGAAAGGATCCATCATGCATATCTGCGGGCGAGATTTGTAATTGGGTTCAGTATTTTCCCTATGAGTGGTTCCAGTATTGAGTTAACACAGCGGACGTAAATGGAAATCCATTAGCCTGAGATGTAATTCAAATGTAACTCAAGGCAGCTAACCTTCATTTTCATTTTCAAGATCTTTACAAACACATTTCTGGTGGAGTGTGTTTATGTTATTATGAGTTCCCAAGTGCTCAGATTGCAAATCATTTTATCGTGAAGCTGAAAACCTGCAGGGAAGGAAAACCCAATCTGTGCTGACCAGCAGCGTCTCTGCAGGAGGCTGGTGTTAATGAGATTCACTGGACGAGGTTAATTCACAGAATGAAGAAACAGACAGGAGAAGAATGAACGTCTGGACTCAGCGCACAGGAACAGAGAGTCAAAAGTTCAGTTTTAAAGGGTCACTTCACCCAAAGTGTGTTGCCAGGTAACCACCAGCAGCGTCCACTCAGTTTGGCTTTGATGAATAAAATGTAGAAAGTGTGTCATGTATTTCCACAAGCAACGATCCAGGATAATCCACAGACTTCACTGCACTTCCCACCAGGACACACTGGTGGTTTAAAATGGAATCATTCAATGCAAAGCAGGAAACAAATTCACCTCCGATGTGTTATTTAATTCTTCCAAACTTCATCTAATGTTAAAACAGCTATTGAATCATCCAACCACTAATAGACAAATGACTAATAATAAACTAATAAACCACTGAAATTAAAAACATTGAGGATTTCCACAGCTGACAGGCAGAGTTCTCTGTTTCATTCATTCCATAAATTAGTTAAAGCTCTTTCTATAAAAATGACTTTGGGCTCAACTCCTCCCCTTCACCAGCTTCCTTCATTAAAGACAAAGTAGAAAAAACCCTGTATGTGTTGATTATGCAGAATGTGATGCTGTACCTTTGTGGCTGTCACCAGAAGATGGCGCTGTTTCTTTATAAATATCCACTGAACCCTGCGCTGGCTCTGGTCCTCCTCTGATCATCCAATCACAGTTTGACTGTCACCTGGCTGACAGGTGAGAGTGAAGCAGGACAGAAAACCAGCTGGACAGCTGGACAAAGACTGTCTGAACTTTGACGTTCTCATCTCTCTATAATCATCAATACAAACATCAGTAAATGAAAAGCACGGACACACAGTTTCGTCTCACTGGAAACATGGCTGATATTATAAACTGATCAGTAACATCTGGAGGATTATATCCCGCCTGTTTCACTATTTCTGATTTTATCAACTAGTTATGCCAGTCATGTCGTATCTTCATCAGCAGATGAGAGAGTTGTCATGGAGTTGCACATTTTTGTCTGAGCTCTTTCATGATTTCTCATCCATGTTAGAAGATCAGAGTAATTTGACATTTGAACATCTCCAATTCCAGACGAAGGCCATGTGACACGAACAGACACTGTAGTGAGGTCGTTTTCTCACTTACAGGCACTGAGGTCAGGAGCAAACCTCGAACAGTTTGAAACACCGGAACAAGACAATTGTAAACAGTGTGAGACTGATGAGAAATGAGAGATTTTTTTTAATGGATTTTCAGATAAATGCCAAAGTTAAGCTTCTCTTAATGTCACATGGTGATTATGACAACAGCCTTTAAAATAAAAAGTAAAGTGAAAATCTGCCTGAGAATAAAGAAACTGCCGTCACAACGTTGACATTTTATAAAAGCATTTCTCATTCATCATCATCACGTCCTGGAGTCTGAATCACGACATATACTTTAGTATGAACAACTGTTGTGTAAGTGTTGCACAGACTGTTTGTCTTTGTCCTTGTTCTGCGTCTCATGTAGTTTCCATGTTGTTCCAGGAGAAACACTCTGACATGAGCGATGTTTCATCAGGAGATTAAAGATGCTGACTCGTGACCTTCAGGCCTGGACTCATTTCCTCACTGAGACATTACTCTGGTTTGACTGACAAACACAGAGACGTCACGTTGATCCAACAGCAAAGAGAGAAAAACCTCTGTGACTAATGTGAGTCATTACAACAACTCTAATAACAGCTGCTCTCCAGGATTAATTATTTAAGAACTAATTAGTTTTGGATGCTTGTTGGATGACAGCGTCTTCTGCTTTAAGTGTCAGTGTCAGAGATGGGGAGAAAATAGATAAAGTAAAGATAAGCTTCTTCTCATAGATGTTCAGAGGTTGGTATCAAACATGACCACATCAGCTGTACTGTTCTGTGGCCAGAGACACTACATGGCCAAAAGTATGTGGACACCAATGTATGATAAATGAACAACTCCTTCCAAAGCCATGATCATTAATCTTATAACGAGGTCTGTCACTGATGAAGCCTGGCAGTTCATCCAGTTCCACTTCATCCCACAGGTGACGGATGGAGTGGAGCTCAGGGTTCTGTACAGGACAGTCAAGTTCTTCTACACAAAACTGGGAACCGTTTTCATTCTATGGAGCAGATTTTGTGCAGAAGGGTGAAATGCAATGTTACACAGGAAGAAGCAGGAAGCAAACTGTTGTCTAACATATCATCACTTCATAGAAACTGTGGCCCAAACCATCATAAACAGCCACAGACCAAAAGTATGCAGACAGGGGTGTCCACAGACTTTCGGCCATATAGTGTGTATAAGTGTGGATAGTGTGCAGGCTGGCAGGAGGTGTCCCAAATCTAAAATATGCTTCTTTCTTTGGTTGATTTGGTTGATTGTGGCCCACCTCTCCCACCCTGAAAAGGTTCCTTGTGAGGAACTGGAAGAACGTGACACGTGTTCAGGTCTCAGCCAGCTGAGTCGGCCTGATTGCAGCTGATGGTCGCAGCTCTCTGGGATGTGATACGACCCCGGAGGACCGAGCGTGAGCTGACACCAGAGCAAAGATGGCTGCCAGTTTGGTTTTTCATTTTAGATTTTAATGAAGCTGTAGCGCAAGTTCAGGCAGGAAGACATTAACGCTTCCATTCACAAGCTGTTCCTCATGTTTCCTACTGCGCATGCTCAGGCTCATTTCCCGCCGTTAGTGCTTGGGGCGGTCACCTATAATCAGCTGTCAATCCAGCTGTTCGCTTCCACCCAATAGCACGGTGCCACACCCTCATTGTTAACCTATCATCTTCGTGCTCTTCTTTTAAAATATGATCTTTCTCTGCCCTAGCTCTTTCATGCCGGTGATCTGCGCGCCCCTCCACCTCCCCATCACCGCCTCGCCTTGGAAGTATCATCATCTTCTTCTCCTTCTCCCATGGAATCAGATCCCTGTCTGGCCTCAGGAGGCAGTCACCCTTTCCACATCTAAGAGCACATGCGTCTCCAAAGCTGCGGTCTCTCTCCAACCCAACCAGTCGCGGCAGATGGCTGTCCATCACTGAGCCTGGTTCTGCCCGAGGTTTCTGCCTGTTAAAAGGAAGTTTTTCCTCGCCACCGTCGCCAAGTGCTTGCTCATGATGGGAAATGTTGGGTCTCTGTCAGTAACTCTTAAAGAGTATGGTCCGTATGTAAAGTGCCTTGAGATGACTTTTGTTGTGATTTGGCGCTATTCAAATAAGATCGAAGTGAATCGAAATCGAATCACTCATCCAGCTTCTCAGCCTCCAATTACCACCACCACCACCAGCGCCAGGACTCTGGGGGGGGATTTATCCTGCGTCGGCTCGGATAGAGAATCTTCAATCAAGTCGTCTCCCCCCAGAGTCTAAAACGCCAAAGACTCTCTGTCAAGTTCTGTTATCAATATCACCATCAATGTCTTTTGTTGTAATAAATTATCTTCCTTCACATACTCGTCTCTCCTGGTTGAACTGATTGTTGAAGCGAATCGTCTGTTAATTTGGTGCTGATTGACAGACATCAATCACCTCAGCTGTATTTCATCAGATGGAATGTGAAGGATGGACCAATATAAGAAACACAGAGTTTTTTTCTGGAGCACTGGTCCCCAGCCTCTCCTCCTCCTGACCCCCCTCCCGGCTCCTCTCTGACTTCACATGATGATGGCAGTTCTCCTGCAGCCATTAAAGCCCTCAGGATCATTATGAGCAGAAACACCTCTCAGAGCCTTTTAAAAAGACGAACGAGCCAAAAGCATAAGTGGAAAAGTAAACTTTCTCCCTCAGTCTAAGTGTTTCCATTATTAGAATTTAGACGTGAGCGTCAGCACATTTTCACATGTTTCCTGAGCTGAGATTACAGTTTGAAGAGGGACACTTTTGTCATATAAAAAAAGCTATAAAAAACTTGGGCCTGATACTCAGGAGAGTCTCTAAGCTCATCTCATCAGTTAACAAGCGCAGGAAAGAAAAGCTGACTGTAAGAT
>JBBMOC010000096.1:270954-420485 GCA_037975185.1 Centropyge bicolor | reverse complement strand
CTCGTCCTCACCCCCTCGTCCTCACCTCCTTGTCCTCACCCCCTCGTCCTCACCTCCTTGTCTTCCCCCCCTCGTCCTCACCCGCTCGTCCTCACCCCCTCGTCCTCCCTCCCTCTGTCTTCTCATGCTTTTTGCCCTTTAAGACCTGAGACTCATGTGAACTCTCTTCCTTCTGTTTGTGGTTCGATATCTGGCCCCGGCTCCCTTTGTACTGATTTCCCTAAAGAAATTAAACGTCTCTTTCTTCTTGTTGCTCTCACTCATTTTGCTTTTTGGTGAAGGTCTTTTTATAGATTTGTCTTTTTTGACTCTCGGTGGGATTTCACGTGTGCAGACTCTCTGAGTGAATAGCTTCGTCCAGATCGGGTTCGGCCTCATGTTCTGTTCCACCAACACGTCTGTCTGTGAACGCTGATGATCCTCTTAGCTTTGTTTGTGTGGTCAGATTGTGAAACCCCATCAAACCTGTATGAACAGCTGGACTGGACTTTCCCTAAATCCACCTTGTGACAATATTTGCAGAATCTTTGTCACCTTGCTCTCAGGTCCAGTGAATCCTCTTGTCTCTATTAGATCAGTTGTTCACGACCTTTTTTACTTTATGATCCTTTAAAGGAAGCATTAGATCATAAAAACAAAACACAAGCTAAAAATCATTACACGCAGTCATTTAATCCACCGTTAATTTAAAATGTTGAATCAGTAAAATGAATCTGCTTGGTGACACTTTGCACATGTTGAGCTTTAAATCAAAGACTGACTTTATTATTATTTCAGAGGCTTAACAACGATCCAACATTGCTCCTAAAAGAAAAATGCAAAATTTTGTCATCAGGAACTGTGTTATTTTGTTTTCAATCATATTCTGTTTCACAAACTCTGATGTGTCTTGTGACCCCCTGCAGGAGTCCTGCCCCCCATCACATGACATTACAGAAACACATCAGACCAAACATCAGCTCTTTTCCTGGTACAGACATCCCACAATTCAAACGTCCACAACTGACTCATTTTCTTCAACATTATATCATTTTCTTTATTATTTGATCTTTGTGATAACAATTTAAAATAATGAAGTATTTATTTGAAAAATGTTTTATCTTTTTTAAAAGTTGAAATTTCTGTCATTTCCTATTTCACATCTTCCTTCAGTCATATTTTTTTCATAACAATGTTAAACCTTTACTCTCCTCTGTGTAAAAAAAACGAATCCTGGCGAAGACGTTCGTTCAGCCTGTACAACTATTTCCAGCCTGTTTGGGTCTTTTCTTCCATGTGACCTCCCTTGTCACTTCGAGTTGCCACGTTGTGACTGTGAAAAGCCTGGAATAGTTCAGACATTATTGATTTTTTTTCTCTCCATCTTGAGTGGCAAGCGATGACTTTGTATCTGACAATGACAGAAACTTCAGATTGGAATTGATTTGAGTCCAAAGGGCTTCGGTACGTTTAAGATTTAATGAATCACCTGTTTGTTATGTAACATGAGGTTAACTACACCTGTTGTCTAACAATCATTCCTATAATCAGAGCTGATCCTGAATCAGTTTCAGGCGCTGGCGTCTGCAAACAGGTCAGATATTTACAACTGGACGACTTAATGTGAAAAACCTTAATGCTAAAGAATAATGATTGTTAATTCATCAGTGTCAAAGCTCAATGCAAACTCTTCAAAATATTTCTTTTAAATCAACAAAAACTAAAACTCAAAGATGTTCAGTTTGTGATGATATGAATCAGAAAAGCAGAAACATATTTGAGGAGCTGGAACCAACTACATTTTTTAACCGTCCACCACTTTGGTTCAGACTGAAATAGCTCAACAACTATCACATCGATTGCCATGAAATTTTGTGCAAACATGCATGATCCCCAGAAGATGAATCCTATGAACTTTGAGGACCTACTCACGTTTCATCTAGCATCATTAACAGGTTGACTTTTTTTCAGTTTTACTGTAATATCTCAACAAATTTTAGATGAATTGGCATCAAATTTTTGTACATCCCTCAGTAACCAGTCAGTCTAATGACTTTGAAGATCCCTTAACTATTCATGTAGCGCCATCATCAGGTCAAAAATTGGAACTTTTTTTTAATGAATTAAGCGACTGAAAGTTGAAGTTTGATTCCAGCAGTGAACAAACAATCAGACACTGACTGGACCTTATGGTGAAATTCTTCATCAATCATCAGAAACTGTGGCTGATTAATTTTCTGTTGATCGACTAACTGATGAATCATTTCAGCACAAGACAATTAAACATGATTCGAAAGTAAGTGTATTGACCCTGTTTAACTGTGTTGCCGCTTAGAGACAAATGGAACCACACAAATCATGATAATAATAATAATTTTAATAGTAGTTTTTAAGATAAACACAAAAACCTTCTGAGGCCATTTAAGAAAAGATTATGTGTTTCTGTTTGTGAGTCGTTGTGTATTTGAACATAAGACTGCATGTGTGTGTTTCTGCACATGCGTTTATGAACACACACACACGTGCAGAAGCAACAGAAATTCTCATCATCGCTGCAGAAACTGTCACTGGACTGTTTCTCTACACTGCAATTACAGAGGAGCGAGCGGGCCTTATTTAAGGACAAATGTTTGCCGTGTAGGCAGACAGAAGCAGAAAAGGTCCCGAACCCACAACCCTTAATTACCTCACTGTGACGCACAAGAGCCTGTGAAGGATGCTGGGCTGACAGAGCGAACTTGTCCAAGTGTATGTTATTTACCGATCCAGTGAACTCGGAGCCGAGCTTTGTCCTGAGGGTTCAAAAGGAAAGGGCGGAGCGAGGTGCTTCTCCTCATGAATTCTTTATTATTCACTGCAACGACATTATTATTGCTCCTCTTTGATATTCTGCTCTTTAATAGCCTTTTCTTTCAGTTCATAAAAAGTTGAAATATTAATCCCGGTGAGGGAAGATCAAAGCTGCTCCATCATCCCTTTAACACGCTTGAAATGTTCTGCGACATGACAGACAGTTGGACGGACCGAGCGGCCCACGCTGGAAACATCGTGTGTCTTCTGTCCTGGGCAGCCTTTAAGGGGCTTAGCATTATGATTTAATGGCAGGAACTGACAGCTTTTTGCATTAATCATCTGCTCCGCCCACGCAGGTTTGAAACAGATGCTTTCCCCCCCACACACATGTTAATGATGCAGATTGTGTCAAATAAACCAGGAGATTTTAAAGAGGGTGTATAAAGAGGGAAAAAAGAATTGATCTGACAGATGGAGTGAAGGGATTCATTGTGACAGGAGGCAATCAGCCGCTGCTCCAGTGCATAAACCGAGCCGGAGGGTTCGGCAAAGCTGGTTAAGAGCAAATCGAGAAAAGAGGTGAGAAAATTTGTTGGGGCATGTTGTGGAGTCTAAAATTAAGATTTCATTTTAGGAAGAACTGGACGTCAGAAGCCTGATGTGCTCTCTCACTCACTTGTTCAAGGTCAGTGATACAGAAAATGGCGAGCTGTCCGTCACTCAGTAAATCACTCATATAATTATGGCCGCGGTGTGAAGAGAGCAGCTGCCTCCTGCTGAGTTAAACACACCTCATCACACCTGGACGTGCGGCTGATTGACTCGTCTCATGGATGCAATCATCATTAACCTGCGCAGCAACAAGTCTCTCAGAGCAACATGTCATAGAATCAATACAGGAACCTGCTGATATCTGAGTGCAGGCCTTGTTGTTTTAGACTGAACTGATCTTCTGTTGCTCTGCTGTGTGTCGCACCCATAATGAAAATCATCAGGGGAAACAAACACATCCATTTATTTTCTAGTAACAGTTTCTAATAAGGCACCTTTATGAAGCATTTGTCAGTTGTGTTTAATGGTTTTATTAAGACTCTCTTAAATACTTCATAGAGGCTTTTAGGCCGTGAAAAAGATCCTTTGATAAATTGGACAGTGTGACCTCTGACCTTTGGGAAAATGGCTTCAGAAGCTCTGGACAATAATCTATTTA
The DNA here is from genome assembly GCA_037975185.1 of Centropyge bicolor. Lineage (NCBI taxonomy): Eukaryota > Metazoa > Chordata > Actinopteri > Pomacanthidae > Centropyge > Centropyge bicolor. The sequence continues at coordinate 416,503 of JBBMOC010000096.1, read as the reverse complement.
TTTACAACTTGTTAGGCTTCTACTAATGAATATATCCCTTTGAAGTTTGCCTCAGTAAAAGGTGATGAAGACAAACTCCACTGATCCCACACAGGGAGAGTGAAGCATCACGGCACCGAACCTGCACAGGAAGCTGAGCATGTTGGGTAAAAACAAGCCGACTTCATGCAACAGCGACATGCAACCGAGAATCATCTGCAGAGGACGTGACCTGAAATGTCAAAGAGTTTTTTGAAGAAACATTCGCTTAATTCAAGGCGGCCTAAACGACGTGTTGTTCAGGCCGAGAGGAAGGAGGAAGATCCCATGAAAGCATCCACACAGACGACAGCTACACTGATGACTCACTCGCTCATGAAATTAGATGTGACAGCCACCGGTGGAGTCGAAGTCACAGAGCCGGGGCTCCGTGTTTTTAACTTTCTATCACATTTGCTCGACACCAGTACAGTAATGATGCTCATTAATCATAGTCTTATTTCACACCAATGACTTGAGAGACTCGAGATACAGCAATTAGTGATGAGTCACCGCTGGAATTAACACCCGATCCTGATGGCTCTTCGAAGAGCTGGCTGCTACGCTAACTGATGACCAATCAAAAACCAGTGTCTGTGTGTGTGTGTGTGAGTGTGTGTGTGTGTGTGTGTGTGTGTGTGTGTGTGTGTGTCAGAGGGAGATACAGAATAGCTCTGACGTGTCTCCTCTTATGTCACCTCAGCTTCCTTCTTTCCTTCCTTCCCTCCATTTGAGGTGTTTTCCGGGGAAGGAGCCGCTCTTGGCTAACGAGGCGGCTCGGCGGCGCTCGTATCGCTGTGTGTAATTAAGGCCGCGCTCTGCCGATGGATGCCTGGCTGAAAGGAGATTCCCCCTCTGTCAGCCTGCCCTCTCTTTCCTCTCTCGCTCTCTGCCCTTCCTTTGACATAAAACTCCCAATTTACCCAAAACAAGACCTCAAACCGCTTTCAGGGACGGAAACAGCAGCCGACAGAGTCACTGCGCCTCTGGGCTGCGCTGCTGCAGGAAGAGATGTTACATAATCACAATTTATTCATATAAGGAAGAAAATAATTACTCCAGCCGGAGCGTAATCCTCGAAAAGCCTTCATGACTTCTACCTGAACAAATTAACTGCTGCGATGGAACAAGGACACCTACACTTCTACTCATGTTTGTCCTTCATCTCCAGCAGAAGAAAAGCTCAGTGGACAGAAACTCGTCTATTTTTAGCTCCTGAAAAGTTGACATTTTGGAGAGATGAGACCACAATATGAGGTTTTTATCCTGTACCAGAGGAGTGGTGGGACGCCATCAGGGACCAGGCTGGAAAAAAAAAATGTACGAGATCGAAGAGTCATGAGAGTCCAACACACAACATGATTAAAACATGCAACCGATACACACACACACACAAGAACACACACCTTGATTAGATAGGAAGCATCTAATTACTAATGGCTATTGAATATATTAGAAGCAGAGAACTCGTTAGAATCAATGAATTTACCGGGTGTGATAAATTTACAGGGCAGGGAAACGTTGAACCCTTTTCTTCCTTTTTCCAGGGAAACCACAAAGTCCAATTCTCCAGAAATTAAAAGAAGAACATGAATAAAGATAAGAAAGAGATAAAGCCTGAAGAAACATACCAAATGAACCTGTCATACAGGACGGGCGGGATCCCTCAGGGCTTGTTCAGTGTGACAATGATGTGATCGCTGTTATCACAGATCCCAGGTCAGCAGAAATCAGCTCAGTTCTCCAGAAGAGTTCAGACACATTGAGAAGCTCTGAGACTCATTCAGACACTTTATCTTGGTCTATATTTTAATTTGTCTCCCATCTGGATCTGACATAGCTGATTATTTGTTAATGTATTGTGGGAGATTTTAATCCCCTGCTGTGAGAGAGGACAGACAGACAGACAGACAGACAGACAGACAGACAGACAGACAGAGTACTTTATTAATCCCTTTGGGAAGTTCCCTCCGGGAAATTGGCATCTCCATCACTTCTCGTATATTGCACTGTTTAAATATAGAATACAAAATATAAAATAGAATATAAAATAGAAAAATAAAAAATAGAAAATATAAAAAATAGACACAATAAATTAGGCAGTAGATGTAGCAGGAATTGAATCAGAAGTAGGCACTTGTGGGAGATCTACAGAAAATATGCATATGTGTACCTGAGTGTGTACACAGTGGTAGCAGCAGTGGGTATGGTATGCTAAAGGTAATGGTAGAGTGCATATAGTAATATAATATAATAACATCATATAGCATATACAATGTATAACATCCAAGAGTATAACATACATGTACATGTATAATATAATAATATAGTAGTGTAATGTGGTATATACTACACTCTACTACATATAATAGTAATAGTTAGGACGTCACTCCTCCACGGCTGCACGGCCCTTCAAACTTATCTTATTAACAGAAAATGTGGAGCTTTACATCTGGATCCAAAAAGACACATAATGAACGGAAACACGGCCAAGTCAATCAGCCTTTATCATCTGTGTTCAGACGAGACAACACCTTTGACTTGGGGATAAAGGGACAGACGGATGTGATATATGCAGCAAACACAGAAACATGAAGACAGACAGGAAATGAACCACACAGCATCTGAAGAAAGTGGATCCGGTGAGATGTCCAGCATGTGTCATCAAAACCACTGTCACTCACTGTTTTGTCTTATTGCTGCTGTGGGTTCCTGCTGTTTGCTGTCAGCAGTAAATTGTCACCCTCAGCGGAGCGGCAGGTGGGCCGGACCTGCCGACAGGAGAGAGCCCAGCTCCTTCACACAGACACTGTGGACATCCAGGCCAAGCCAACAAACATCCATCAGCCATCAGGGGGAGTAAAGTTGATATTTGTTTTAGCTACTTCCTGTCAAGGTTGAATCTCTTGTTGGCATTTGGGCTTCATTATTTCGACCTTTGATTTTATTATCTCAGACTCACCAACTACATGGAAATAGCTGGATCACTGTATTTTCATATATTGTTGTTTATCTATTTATCTAAACCCAGAAAATCCTCTTCTCTTTCTCATTCTCTTTCACTGTGTCACCTGTTGATTCACGGATGAATCTGCTCTCTACAGGAGCCGATTTGAAGGATTCAGTGTCTCACCTGCATGTGAAGTTTGACTTTGACACATGTCTGTCTGAAGTGGTCTGAGGATGAGCTCCATCATAAAAGCATTTCACTAACAAAGACCACATCGGTTAAGATACTGATTTATATCAGTTTTAATGCAAATTCTGAGAGAGAGTGGAGATGGTGTTGGGGGGAGAGATTGAGGGTTGAAGGGATGAGAGAAGACTCCGGGTTCGAACCCACAGGCCTTTGTGGAGTTTTCTTTCCGTGTTTGAGAGGTAACATGAAACTCCAGATAAATCCTCATCCAACACAAAAGGTTTTTCTGATGCTCGTAGTTGTGAATGGAGCCTCTAAAACTGTGTGTGGGTGTAAATGTGAATATCATTATAGATATTTCTCAGCTTTGTGTTAGGAACTTGTAGAATCTGCTCAGGTGTAAAAAAAGGCTCTTGTTGCTCTCTGCATCTTTGTGAATGTTAATAAGATCTGAGTGAATCATTTTTCCCCCGGACATCGAGACAGACAGACTCAGTGTCTCGTGTGTTGACAGCAGCGTCCAATTATGTCTCATGAATATCTGAGTGTCTGGGGATCTTTCTGATAATCGTCCTCACTGGTTTGAAGTCGACCGGATCAACTGATCAATAAACCCTGTATTGAACACGGTGGAGCTGCTCTGGCTCAGGGGAGGGGGGCGACCTCGGCTAGAAATAGAAGGAAGGAAACAGGAGAAATCAGGATAAACTAGGGTGAAAAAAGAGAGAGCTTCAAAATACAGCAAGTACAGCAGTTTTTGTTTTTTGAAACTGCAACAGAGAAAAGTGATTATAGTGTGAAGATGAGGTCTCACAGGTGCCAAGGTCTCAAAATGACATAAATGACCAAGGGAGAGGATCAGCGACAGACGGACAAACACGTGGTCAACAGTCGCAGTTTGGTTGGGTGAAGATTACTGAGTTAAAATAAGTATGTTAGTTATGTAAGTTTAGTTATGTTACATATGTGATGTACGTTAAAATAAGTTGACTTTTGGTCGAACACGACAACACCATCCATCCACCCTGATCTTCTCCCTGTGTGGACTCTCTTCATGCTACGTCACCTGACTTCCTCCGTTGCTCTTGTCATAATAACTACAGCCACTAGAGGTCACTGCCTAAAGATAAACATAAGTATGAATCGTAATAAGCTGCTTGAACAGACGACCTTCACGGCTCTGATGAAGCGTCTGTTCACCATCTGCCCAGAACCAAACAGCCGACACACACAGTCAGAAACAAGCTTGAGATACAAGTGGAACATTTGCTAACTCAGATATTTTTTCTCAGAAGTTAATGAAGCCCAAAACAGAGCCAAAAGAAGAGTTGTACTTACATCATCAGGCCGACATCATGTTACATAAAATATTTATATATAACACATATATAGAACAGCTTCCTGACACATTTGCCTCACCAACTTTTTAAGGCAATAATATGCCAATTAATCAGCCTGTTGTGTCGCCCCCAAGTGGCCAAAAAACAGTGATCACAGGTTTAAAATCTATGTCTTTTATTTCCTGGTTGTTTGTCCCATCAGTTTATAATCCTGAGGTTTCTGTGATGAGGCCTGTTCACACAACATTACATTTATTTAAGTGTTGAGTCCATGGCTTGCTCAGCTGATGCTATTCATGCTTCACAATCTGAGGGCAGATCGCACCAGATCACCTACTGTCCCCACCATGGGAGTGTCTCCAGCTGAACTGTGAGCCTCTGGCTGATGTGGTTCACCAACTAATGATCTGGTGGTCGTGGATGAAATCGCCTGCTTGTTGTGAATGAAATGATAAACCGGCGTCTCACTCATTAAAAGTGTGGGGAGAGAGAGACATGAGTCATGCAGCCTCCAGCACAATCAAAGCTTCCTGCTCCTCCATCTCCGTCTCTGCTGATGGACCCGAAACAGGCTCTGAAGCAAACGATCAATGCAGCCAACTCAAAGGAGCAAGAATCCGATGTGTGCAAAAAGAGCAGTGGAACAATGTGTGGAGACATTCATCTGCTGCATTGTTAGAGCTGGATCAGAACAGTGTGTGTGTGTGTGTGTGTGTGTGTGTGTGTGTGTGTATCTGTGTGTGTGTGTGTGTGTATCTGTGTGTGTGTGTGTGTGTGTGTGTGTGTGTGTGTGTGTGTGTGTGTGTGGTGCAGAACATGTTTGGTCATTCAAACACAGAGTGAAAGTGGAATTTTGTGCAGCATATTTTTGTTCTCATGTTTTTTTTTATTGTTGCTGTTCTTTTTGTTCATACATTTGATGTGAGGTTTGACTCAGTGTTCGATGTTACCTGTTTGCTCTGCTGTGTTGTTTGTCTCGTTTACTTTCATCTACAGCATCAATAACACCATTTTCTCTGAGTAATTATTCCTATTAATCACAAAATGTTTCTTTAATGATGATGCTGTATGAGTTTTATTGCTCCCAGTAAATAATCAGATTCATTTATAATTCATCATAATGCTGTTTGTTGTGTAGCATTTTAGCATATAGAGATTCTAAGTGAAACAAGACTGTGTAATAATATTATAACAATAACACTAAATGATATATAATAAGCTTTGACACATTTTCTTCCAACAATGTGTAAAGATGTGATAATGTTTTTAAATTAGTGTTTGTTGCACATTGTTACACAAACGAGTATTTGAACAAGTCTCTCTCAGTGGCTGACTCAAACATCTGTCCGTCCTCTGGGCCTCGGTGTCAGATTAAAGGTGAATCCTGACTGCTCATCTGCATGGAAAACTGAGCAAAGTTCTCACACCTGATGGTTTAATTTTAAAGTGAATCCTTGAGGATGTGATGAAAGAATATTTTCAACCAAGTGATGAAAAATGATCAAAATGAAGATGAAAATAATCTGATGACAACAGGAGACTCCAAACTGCAGCCAGCTGATTGGCTGTCACAGAAATGACCTCACCACCTCCAAGTAACGAGTAATCTATTACTCCCCAGTAACGACCCCCCGCCGCTGCTGTTGTTGTTGACTTTTTTTTTTTGCCCAGCAACTTTTCCTGGATGACTCACCCGCGGCGGCTCTTACGCATGACACAGAGAAAAAACGCGGAGGATAAGGTGGAGCGAGCCGGAGAGCGGCGGCAGGATAAAAAGGTGTTTGCAGCCGTGGGAGCGACCACTCGAGGCGGGACAGGCTGCACACCATGCCGCGCACCGGGACCATGCGGAGCTCCAGGCTGCTCGGCGGGACGCTGCTCTGCGCGCTGCTGCTGTCCGCCGCCGCCGCCGGCCTGGACGACGAGTCCGGGGAGGAGCTGAGCCCCAGAGCCCTGCGGGACTTCTACCCCAAAGGTCCGAACCTGACCAGCGAGAAGCAGCTGGTAAGACCTGCAGGAGCAGGAGCAGAAAGCAACAAAATAACAAGTTCTATTAGTTCATCAAATCGTAGGAATTGTTAATTTAAAGGGTTTGCATGAAATTCAACTATATTGTGTTGAATAAAGAAAAAAAAAATCTCTCCAGTCTTAAATTAAACTCATCTTAAATTAAACTAAACTCCATTCAAAAATGCATGCATTTAAGATTTGCACATGCAGCTTGTGTCCTGTGCAGAAAATGATAAAACAAGCATCTAACAGATATAACTAGTATGTTATATATTATTAAAAGTCATTGCAAACCTACTATTATTATTATTATTATTACTATTATTATTATTATTATTATTATTATTATTATTATATGTAAAATCCCATCTGCATTCTTGTTTATTAGCAGCTCTAGTCTTTGACCAGCTTGAAATAAACCATTCAAAACTGCATTTAAGATGTGCCCTGTCTCAACTTCTGTCCTGTGCACATGTTTGACTTTAGATAGACAGATATAACTAGTATAAATGAATAAATGCGATTACAAGTGTGTGAGTGTAAAAGCCCTTTGCACGTTGCCCGTGTGTGAGTCAGCTGCTGAAACAACAAATGCTCCTTCATTAAAAGCTCTGTTTGACATGTTTGTCCTCCAGCTCGGAGCTCTGCAGGAAGTCCTGGAGAAGCTGCAGGCGAAACGTCTGCCTCTGTGGGAAAAGAAATTTGGCCAAGTCCCAACGGTATTTCATGCACTCGAGCATCAGTTGATGGCAGTGTGTTGATGGGTGCAGGGCGATGCTGATCTGTGTGTCTGTGTGTCTCAGTGTGATGTTGGGGAGCAGTGCGCCATCAGGAAAGGAGCTCGGATCGGGAAGATGTGCGACTGTCCCCGAGGAGCCTTCTGCAACTTTTTCCTGCTGAAGTGCTTATGAGCCTCCGTGGATCTGAATGTAGAGCTGATGTATGAGGGGGGAGAGAAAGTCCTTTGTAATTACTGTCATATTTTTTATGATGCAGCTGGTGACTGTCCACCTTTAGGAAACAGAACTACAGTAGTTCTATGATGAGTCTATATTTTAAAAGTATATCACAGAAAAACTCTGTAAGAATGTGATGATGATGGACAGAGAATCCTGTAAATATTGAATATGATGTTTGTTGTGATGTGATAGGAGATAAGAAACAACCCACAGTGCACAATAAACTCACACAGGCTGTACAGTGTTAGCAGCAATAGATTATAATGGGAATGTTACAGTGATTCAACATCTGGGCAAAACTAAAGTCTGTGTTTTGAACTGTTTTGTTTCAGATGAATGTTTGTGTGTGACTCATGAAAACAACAACAACAACAATAAACTGTGGCTCATCTTGTTTTGTAAAGCAGTGGAGTGGACGCTCGTTCTTTCAGACCTGCTCCGGCAGAGGCCGATGTGCTCACTGTCGCTTATATAAGGAGCAAGTTTTGGTTTTATTTTAAGGTGATGTTTGAACCGTGACGTGGATGTGAGCTGTGATGTCACATCTGCTGGGGCTCCACTGACAATAACAGGAGGGGGGGGGTCTTATAATGAAGCCTAATCCGGCTGCAGAGGAAGTCGTTATGACACTGAGCCTCCCATTAACTGTCAGTGGAGCAGCTTCAGGATGGTGATGATGTCATGATGATTCAGTGACACCTGTACAGGTGCTGTGACCTCACGAGCTTTCATCTAAACATTCACAGCTCCTCCCTCTTGAATGATCCAAGTGAAAAGTTGCACACTAGAAGACTGTTCTCACAATCATTCACTTCTCTGTGTGCTCACCCTCAGCTGAACAGGTGTAACAGTAACAGGTGCATTCCGTGACATCACTGTTTGGAAGTCAGTCATTGGTCCAATTTTAGCTTACACAAGATGTCGAAACCTGAGGCTCCAGTTTGCATATTTATAGAGTGAATGTAGCTGAACATGAGAGAAAACTACAACAGACTAAAAATAATCATTCAAACCAGACTGATCATCTTAAAACACATTTGAGGTGTGTTTGTTACTTTGAACTTAAATGTGGCAGTTATACCCTCCACAGAGCATCGTCTGACCACGAGTTCATGACATGGATGTTTTTATTGTTCTGTATCTGTCAGTGGTGGAATGTGAATGTAAATACATGGGAAGAAACTGGAACCAAGTTAATTGATTAAATTTAACAAATAAACACTCGTCATCACCTGCTGATTGAAATTTCTGCCTCAAGTTCCCACGGATGATATTTTTCCTGAGTCCTTACTGATGTTTTGTTGGCCTGAAATTTCCGACCTCCTCTTTTCATTTGCAGCATCATCATATTCCACATTACTGCGCTCATCTCGTACCCGCCCACCCTCTCTGCCACTGTCATCAATAATGCACAAGAAACAAGTACAAAATGTTGACTTGGGATGTGTGTGTGTGTGTGTGTGTGTATGTGTGTGTGTGTGTGTGCGTGTTTTGCTATAGTTGTGAGGACCAACTCTTGACAAACAACCTTTCTTGTGAGGACATTTTGTCTTGTGAGGACATTTTGCCTGGTCCTCACAAGGATTATACTAGGATGCCTTGGTTTTAGGGTTAAGGTCACAAATACAAAAAGTTTATTGGTTGGGTAAAGGTTAGTGTCAGACATTCAGTTGTGATGGTTAGGGTTAGGGTAAAGGGCTAGGGAATGCATTATGTCAATGGAAGGTCCTCACAAGAATAGCAAAACAAACGTGTGTGTGTGTGTGTGTGGCCATTTGGGAAGTCCACATGGCCCTAAAGGCAGACTGTGGTTCGTGCTGTCCATCAAACTGACCACACACTTTTTCCTGTTTGTCCTGTTATTTCCTGGTAAAGCATCATTAATGTTTCACTGACAGGTGGAGGGACCTGCTCTGTGTCTGAGAGATGAAGGACAAACAGTAAACAGTCACAGTGTTGTGGACAGTGGACGAGTGGGTCAGGCCTCAAACACACACACACACAGAACAATGTCTGGTAAAGCCTTTGATGAAGACGAGGGATATATTAACAAAGCTTAGAGCGGGGGGGGGGGGGTCCAGGAAAATCAAAAAACTCCACAAACATAAAACATGTGGCAAAGAGCAGATCCAACTGGTTACAAAATCAAAGACAGGCATGAAGGAACACAGAGAACAAGAACAACATGGACAAGAAGAACAAACAATCTGGCCAATGGCAGAATGAACTGGCTTATATAGAGTCCTGATGGTGACTGGTTGCAGCTGGGAACAGAGGTGATTAGATGAGGTGGGAGTGGCTGGTAGGTGAGGTGAGGCAGAGGCGGGGCGAGTAGACAGGTGCTGAGACCTGAGGTGAGAAGCTACGGCAGGTGAATAGTGACAGACTGACAGAATTAAGACATGACCTTTGACACAGAACCAAGACACAACATGGCAGGACACAACCAGAGCTGAACAATGAACATGTCAGGCAGAACTGTGACACACAGAGGTTTCTCTGTCAGACGTTAGTTCTTAAACAGCCTGACATCAGTTTAAGTGATGATGTGTGAAATTGAAAACTTTGACTCAGGAGGTAGGACGGTTGGATCCAGCTCCTCCTGTCCACCTGTCGAAGTCTCCTTCAGCAGGACACTGAACCCCAACCCCAAGCCAGGAGTGTGTGAGTGTGTGTGAATGAGATAAAGCACATTATATAAAAGCTCTATATGAATGCAGCCATTTACCATCTAAGTCTCACTGAGCTCACGGCCTGGTGGCTCTGATGACTGTTGGTGCATTCGTGCTCCACAGAGGAGGATCCCTTCTGAAGATCTGGTCCCAGTTATTTTATTGAAGCTTAGGAAGTCGCTGTCTGATTTCATTTTTAAACATCATGCTCCCATCACATCCAAAACGTGTCCACATGTCAGGGGCGAGCGGTCATAATAAGCTATAAATGCGGTGCATGCCCAAGCCCTTCAATAAAATAATTGAAAATATTCATCTGTCAGTGTGTTCTATAATGCAATACCTTAGTTCTACTGTTTTGGTCTGAAATTTCTGCCTTATCTATCCTGTTTTGTTTGCGAAAAGCTGGAAAGCTGACAGCTTGTTTCTCGCATGCGCACTGCGATATTGAGTAGTACCCGCACTCGAGGCTGTGTGTACTGTACATGAGCATTTTGAATGGTAAAAAAGCTGTCAGTGAAGCAGCTTATCTGCCAACGCGCATGCTCATAACTGGATTCACTTCAAAACTCTGAGTGTGAGAGTGTCTATTAAAATCGCATTGATGTACTAGTTAGAAAACGGAGCCCCGGAGGTATACAGAGCCCCAGAGGCATCTCACTGTGATATAGCGAGGGAACGCTTTATTTATCCCGGTCCCTCACTATAACATAGCATGGAGGGAGCGCTTTATTTATCCCGGTCCCTCACTATAACATAGCGTGGAGGGAACGCTTTATTTATCCCGGTCCCCCACTATAACAAAGCGTGGAGGAAACGCTTTATTAACGCGCACCCACACTATAGAAGGCGGCCCTCGCCTTAATAAAATATTCTGCAACCTGACACATCCGGGGCCCCGTAAAAAACATATGACGTGTTTTAATTAATTTATAAATAGCCAACAATTAGGCGCTGGCTGTAGTTCACACTTCAGCATGACCACTGTAACAGGTCACCGCTCGCCACTGTCACATGTAATAATAATTTGTTCCCATAAGAAAAAAAATCATCTCTGTTTTGAGTTCATCGAGCAGCAGGACTTTGAAAAACTGTCTCTCTGTTTGTTCCATGCAACACGTCCATGTTGAGGACTGTCAGGACCAGAATGCATCACTTGATCCTTTGATTTATAAAACACTCAGCTCGTCTCTTCATGTGGTTTGACACCTGTCATGATCTGCAAAGCCCGATGAAGAAACCTTTTATTAACCCTTTTTTGTTGCTGATATGTAAAAACTAAACTCCAGCCTGTTTTACCTTCAGCTGAGGGACTGAACACACACATATAGATTGAGAAAAGTCTTATGACAGACTTTTAAAAACCAAATACCAGAAACATCGGAGGCGGTCGGGCTGACGACGAGGCCGTTTATCTTAGTTTCTGAACAGCAATACTTTCTCCAGACAGCCAGGATTTGCTATTGATTCCTCAGGGAATTAGCTCCAATTCCAATAGAGATTGCATGTGTGGACAAGGGCTTTGTTTCACACAGCGAGACAGTTCCGACCTGCAGCAGCGGCCCGTCGGGACCAACGTTTGTTTGGGTGTGATAATTTGACAGAGAATTAAAGAATGACAGATAGAGACGGGGACGGAAACACTGAGACAGCGAAGGAGAGACAGAGGATGGAGGCTGTGATGGATGGAGACACACAGCAGGTGACAAATGATACAGTCTGAAACAGAGATTGCTCTCACAGTGACGTCGTAAACCGCTCAATACATCAACACCAGGCAGAGCTCGAGGCGGCCGAGCTGATTTACAACATGTGAACACTGACACATGCACAGAGATCTGCCTGAATCTACCTTGTTCCTGTGGTCAACACATACCTAAACATACAAATACAACCCTGTGTGATGACTGTTACTGTCACTGCTCCTGAAAGAGGAAAGAGTCTGGGCTTCTCGAGACCTGGCGCCAGAGACACAGACCTCATAAATCCAGTTTATCCACCAATATCACAAAGGCCATGAATCACCACCAAAACACCAGAAAACAGAGCATCATCCAAAAAACTACCATCAGGCACTGCAAAGCGTTTACTACAGTTAAACACAGGCTATCACAAAGTATCATTAACTACCACTCTGAGTACTACAAACTGCATCAAACTACTGCAAGAAAACACAAGGTCCATGATGAGGTACTGTGAAGAACCTAAATGTACCACAAAATGTACTGCAACATGCCAAAATGAACCAGCACCACAAAACATAGAAAACAATACATAGTACAAAAAGTACAAAGAGATTATTGTATTGTCCAACAAAGTACCAAAACTACCACAATGGCACTGTGAAGTACACTAAATCACAACAAACTATCATGAAAACACAAGAGTCCAGGATGAAGTACTGGACCAAGAAGAACCACAATCTACCACAATTGTACACTACAAAGTACCAAAATAACATTAAGTGTCACAAAGTGGTTTTCTAGTACATTAGGACAGATTGTGATACTTTTACTTTTGGTGTTACTTTGCGCTTTGATTATTGGGGAGGAGATTATTGTGATACCTCAGTCACATATCGGAGTTGTTGTAGCACCTTCGGCGTCTTTGTGGGATCTTGTGGTACTTACTAGTTCTTCTGTTTCACTGTGTCGTTCAGTAGGAACCTGCCTCTGTGGTTCGACTCAGTCGAGCATCCTGATGGAGAGTTAAAGTTCCAGGAATCACTGATGACGCTGCTGCGACCCTTCAGACGTGTTTACAGCCAGCGTTCCAACAGAGACATTAATAAAGTGAGACTGACAGTGGTGATATTAAGATCCACACTGTGTATTAAACAGAGTCACCCTGATTATATGGTGTGATTATAATATCAGATATACTAATATATTTTCTTTTCTTAAAGGTTAAACACAGGAAAAGTCTCTCTCTCTCTCTCTCTCTCTCTCTCTCTCTCTCTCTCTCACACACACACACACACACACACACACACACACACACACACAGAGTTCATTCTTAAAGATCAAAATCACATAAACACTGCTGCCCTCTTGTGGTGACACTTGAGAACAACTATTAGAAAACACTAAAGTATTATAATATTGTGAAAATACACAAACGACACAGGCAATAGTAGAAAGTAACTACTTAAAATAAGTATTTAATCAAGTACTATACTGAAGTACAGTTTTGAGGTACTTTCTAATCCACTACATTTATTTGACAGCTTTAGTTACTTGTTACAGTGCAGATTTAGAATATCAATGTAAAACATAAATGAAAAAATAAAATATGATATAATTAAGTGAAGTGAAATGGGCCATTCTGCACAATGCATACCCTTACTTTTGATACTTTAAGTATAATTTTATGCCCATGTTGTTTAAGTGAGATCAATGCAGGATTGTGGTATTGCTCCATGGAACAATTACTACATTTCAGGTTTATAAACGACGTTGAAATAAGCATGAGCTTACACTGTGGTGACACGTCCACCTGCCACCACAGCTTGTTGAGCAGCTTATTTTAAGCATCAGCCACGTTAGAGATCATATCAGTGGCCGAGTTCAGATTGTCTAATGAAGTGGAAAATATCACGGTGCACTCATGTGAACGCGGCCCGGTCAGCTGTGTCCAGGAGGCCGAGAGCATCCAGCTGTAATACCCAGCAGCTCAGTTTCAAGCGAGGGGGGAGGTCAAGCATGAATGTCAAGCAAATTACTGAGAGTTTAGAATTATTTGATCAGCACTGCTTGTATCTATTTAACCATCTCTAATGAGGAACTGAGTCATCCAGTTCAGCTGTGTCTGAACTGGCCAATTACCACTAATGAGAGGCAGAACGAGACAAAGTTCAATGTATTGATTTCAAGAGCTACTTTTTCATTAAGAGTCAGAATTTCCTTCAGTGAAATGAGATCATTAGGTTGGTGATACACAGTATGATTGGCTTGGTTTCCAAAAAGCCGCGACTCAAAATCACACATATTATGACAACGCTGAATGGTGTTTTTCTGCAGGTAGAAACCAAATGAACTCGGTTAAATTACGTTTATTTAAAAAATATATAGAAACAGGACCACTGGTGTAAACATACAGTAACATGGAACAGTGTGGAACAAACACTTCAATGCAACCCTGTTCACCTTCAACCCAGACTGGAAAATAAAGGAAACAAAAATCACACATCACAGCAGCACTTTACCCTCAAACAGATCATACCTGTACACACCAGCTGTGTTCAAAGGAATTTTATTCATTACGACACCCCAATACTTTCAACAAAGTGTCTGTCTTAGTGGTTTTTTAATCAGTGAGATTAAATAATGAAATAAAAGCAGTAGCCTTTAGTACTTCTGTGTACAGTACAACAGGTACTGTAGCTGGCCGAGTACGTCAGAAGAACACAAAAGCTGAAAACTGGAAAGTACACTTCTCCTGAAACAGACTGAAGACTGGAAGAAAAAACTCAATCCTTCAGTCAGTTCTCTGTTGAATCACTTTGACTGCAGAAACTCTGTGTCATCTTTTCAATCACTGCTGAGCAGATTACAGCTGAACTCAGTTTCATCAGGAACTGGACCGACACAAACACCTCTGCTCAAAATCATAGCATCAGGAGCAGTTTACGTGAATTTAGGACATTTTACTACTTAGGTTAAATTTTTCTGTCCAGGTCAGAAAAATGAGAATGAAGCACGAGTGTCACCAGATAACTTCAGCGAGGTCCAGTCCTGCTCTGTAGCTGAAGACAGGAGTATTCAACTCCAACCTATTATCAACTACTACACAAACAGCCATAAAATACAAGGGTTAATGGGCACAATTAGAAAAGCACGTGATGATATCTAAATTCAAACAGTCACTTATGGTTGAAATATCAAAATAATGTCTGGATTTATACAACACTTATTGAGATGTGTTTGTGTTCTCAACTGGTTCGAAGATTAAAGACAAGTCAACCATCATTAGGAAAAGTTAGTGACTGTTTTTTTTTTTTTTTGCTCCATCCAGCTGCCAAAATCTGTCCACTGGCACAAAAGTGTAAGTAAGTTATTGTTTTTTTTCTTCTATTTCCCTTGTAACTGAGCAGAGAGAATCTGAACTAAAAAGCAACAAAGTGAAGCTATGAACTATTGTTTGGACAAAGTAAAGCAAACTGTCGGTGTGACTGTACCTGGCTACACTAGTGAAACCACCAGAACAAAACCTGAAGTAAACACACTAGTCTTAATAAGATACCTGTTATGGCTGTTTGACTTTTAAAGGCAGAATGAGGAGGATTTCCATTAAAACACAATGTATAGTCAAAATAATCCCTCTCAGTCATCACGTGTGACCCATGTGAAGTGTGTGGCAGTGTATCTGCAGAGACCTGGGCATCAACCTTTGAGCAGTGCTAATTTAGCCCCCAGCCAATAACAGCTTGCAGGGTGTGAAAGCAGGACCCGTAGAGCAGGTACCAGATCATAAATAGCATCCAAGAGGAATCTGCAAACTTAGTATGAGGAACCAACTTTGAATGATGTGTTTACAAATCCTACTCATTCTGCCCTTAAAGGGGCAACGTGTAAGATCACCTGTCGAAGGTCACACCAACCAAGAGGGGGCAGCAAATCACCAGAGTGACTGCTACTCACTACACTCTGTAGCCATCCATGGCTGTGGCTACTAGCTGCAGCTAGCTCCTTAGCTCAGTTAGCCATCAGTGGCCCAATGAGTTGACTCGTGTCAACCGGAGGAGAATTCAGCAACACTACTGGACTCTCACCTCTCAAGGTACAAGGTGTTACTGGGAGACGAGGTGGAGCCAGAGCGAGCTCGATCTATCTCTGCACCTCAAAACACTGACATCTTTAACTGTTACTTCTTCTCGTTCTGTTGATTTTTTGAGTGTTTGAAACTCGAACTTCTTACACGTTGCACCTTTGAAAAATGGCACATGCTCCAACTCCACCGTTCTGTGACTCTGAAACTCTGAAACTTATTCTGTACTGAGGACATTTCAGCCCCCTTCAGTTTTCACACTCCTGTTGTTTTGGTGATGTATCCCAGATGTTTGTCTAAATGTGTGTTGTTAACTCAGTGATTCCAAATGTTTAGCTGCAGAACAGTCTGGTCCCAGCGCGGTCATGAATTTCTTCAGTAGCTCCATTAAGTGTCCATGCTCCCAACAGGCATCACAGCAGGGCAAATGTCACAAATTGCCTGCTCTAAGAAGAACCATCTTCCAGCTGCTCGTCCTGAAAAGGGTAGCTGAGTGCAGGAGGAAAGCCCTGACTCCGAGGCTGTTCGTCCAACAACATCAAATCCTCCACATCTTTCCCTTTGTACCTCCGTCTGCAGATCTTTACTGTCACTTTTCGCCCCTGAAAGACTTTGAGGGCCTCTTTGGAAGCCATGGCTTTGGCGGCAGACTCGTCACGCCCGTATCCTGTCCCCATGTAAACAGTCTGACAGCGAATCTCACACACGTGGCCTTCCTTCTGTGTGCGACCTGCGGGGAGGCCCGTGATGTCCTTCAGCGGCACAAACACACAGACCAGGGTCTCTTTACACGACTCTACACAGCTACGAAGGATTTCAAAATGGTCCAGGTTGGGACCGAAACCGCCTGCCGACACCAACTTCCAAGCCACCGCCTTGTAGAGGCGGTTGAAGAAGGACTGGTGCTCCGATGGAGCCTGTGGAGGAGGTCCTGATTTCTGACCCACGGGCCTCGTAGCTGTCCTCACAGCAGGTCGACTGTCGAGCTCATTAGGCCCACATTTGGCTGTTTTCACGCAGCTGTCAGCGTCGCCCTCTGCAAAAGATGACACAACAGACAGGCAGGACAGTGATGACTGCACAAAGACACAGCAGTTAATGAGGAAACTGACTCCAGCCTCAGGTGTGGGTGTGTAAAGAAAATAACCCGCAACCCTGCTGTAACAATAAATCACACTGAATCACATTGGTGGTTCATAACAAGCTATGGAGACTGTGTGGTTGCACAGAATCCTTCCTACTGTATTACTGTTCATTTAGGAAGGTTATTCAAGGTAACCAGACTTTGTCATAGTACAAAGAACATGCAGTTATCAATAATACGGAAATGTTATTATTATGTACTGTATGCTGTTACTTGTTATATGTAAGTATTCAACTTTTTAATCATTAATAAAACAAAAAAATAAAACAGTATTTTAAATCAAACACAAAGTATGAGTATCATGACAACATGTTGTGGGTGACTCAGAGTTTAATCGAAGCCAGTGGAATTTTAAAGACCTTAGTTTGTGGTGGTGCTGGATTGCATCGTGTTGAAATATGCTTCTAATATTTTGTCCCCCAACATTTAAATATATAGGGAAACAAAATATAAGAAACACATTTTGACATAAAGGAATCAAATCCAATATTACTACTGGTTACAATACTTCCTACAGTGTCATCTATCTTAAATTGTTCTGTGTATTCCCAAGAAGATTAAATGGTAGTGTGAATACTGGTCGCCAAATTTTCATCCAGTGCACCTGTTCACAACTGTTCCTGGTTCATTAATATGATTTCAGCCACATCAAACTCGAGCTGTGAAAATAAGCACAGTCTTCTGTTTTATTAAAAATGTCTTACCATCTGTGGCGCTGCGCTTTCCTTTGCCCATCACTCCATCTATTGTGGTTCTGTGAACTGGGGCGTCTTTGACAACTATGCCCTCAGCCATCTCCTTGATCTTGTCCATCACAGCCTGTGGATAACTGAGGGGAAAAGAGAACAGAGACAAGAGGACTCATCATCTGTCTGCCTTGATCTTCCCTCTTTGGTCATTGTGCTCTGACAGTGTGTCTCACCCGCAGCCCAGGAAAACGTGATTGGCCCACACCATGGACAGAGACAGCAGCCTGTCCAGACTGCTGCTGGGGACTCCGGGCTCCACGGTGGGGAAAGCCTCCATGTTCCTCAGGATGAACTCTCTC
Organism: Centropyge bicolor; assembly: GCA_037975185.1. Taxonomy (NCBI): domain Eukaryota; kingdom Metazoa; phylum Chordata; class Actinopteri; family Pomacanthidae; genus Centropyge; species Centropyge bicolor. The sequence goes on along the minus strand of JBBMOC010000096.1, from coordinate 398,407 downwards.
CGGGCAAACCACTGCTTGTTGGTCTCACAGTAGCCCCTGAAGGTGTCGACCCACTGGGCCAGCTGCGGGTTCTGGCCCAGGTATTCTGAAACTATGTCCTGTCCGCTGCTCTCCCCCGCCATCCCTGCAACAACAAACACTGAGTATAAGAAACAGGAAATCTCGTCTTCGTGAGCCTCCTAACTTAGTATCGCTAGCTTGACTCAAGTCTGGTTTAAGTGTGTAGACGACTTCATCTACCTGCGTACATGTTAGTTAAAACAGCACACAACAGTTGTTTTGTTGCTAACTTGCCTGATAGTAGCATAGTTAAGCTAACCAGTGACTGTTTTCCAGAGTCTCACTGACTTTAGCAACTAACGTTAAGTTGAGCTAAACGGCAAACAGAGTCATAACAGCGCTACGTGGATCAACACTAATTATTAAATCGGGCTAAAAATAATGATAATAACTTCATATCCACAGGTCGTGAGATCGCATGAATTAATAATTTTAAGTACTAACTAACGACGTACCAAGCTCTCTCCGTTGCGATGTGTTGCTAGCTAGCTACATGACCGATGATGACGCCAAGGGGGCGGGACTACATTTCCCAGTAGCGGTACTAGCTACAGGTTGCCATGCTAACTTTTGTTGTTCACATCATACTTCAATCACTTCAGTTTAATCCCCGACGCAACAAAAGGTGCTTTGCTGTCGCTTTTAACACAACAAACCCAAATGAAAGCCAAGTTTACTTTTGTGATATTTTAAAACTAAACGAAAAGTGAAAACGATTAAACACGAATAACTGTTGGTTAGCGACCAGTCCCACAATGCTTTGCGTCGTAGCGTAATCAACCTGCGACAGTTTCGGGCGGTAGTTTGTTTTAATGGATGAATGAGAAACTCACAGTCGTATTTTCAGTTTTAATCTATTCCAGGTGAATCAACATGATTCACGAGTTGTTGTTGGCGTTGAGCGGATACCCGGGAACCATTTTCACCTGGAACAAGCGAACGGGTTTGCAGGTAAAACGGAAACACGGTGCGGTTTTCTGACCAAACATCGCTTCAGTTAACATTGACAAGCTAGCAAACATGTTTTATACTGTTTACCACATCTTATTTATTTACAATCCTAAGATATTGAAATGCTATCACTGTCATTGATGGCAGCACAGTTTGTGCTGCAAAGTTAACTGAAGGAAAGACGAGTTTAAATTCATTAATTATCAGTGATATTTTACACACAATATGTCAACAGTCTCAAGCTATAAACAAGTCTTTTTTTCTATTTGCCTGCTGCTCAAAGTGTCTTCTTTAAATATAGATGTCTTGCTAATTTTCTCATTCGGACTAACCAGGGCTAAATGATATAAAATGAAGAAAGTGAGTCGTTGTATTCAAGAATCAGGTTATATTTTATAGCTACATGGAGAAGTTAGGAGACTCTAGTGGCCTAAAGTAATCTATAGGGTCATAAATGCATTTATTATTCTAAAAGTGTCAACAAAATCTAAACAAAGATGTGTATATATACAGGCAGATATATTCATGATGAGAGTCTTCAGTTCATCTCATCTGCACGTCTTTCATGCAGTAGCGTGGTGAGCAAGCAAAACGCACAATGAAAGTGAGGTGACAGCATCATAACCAATAAATAACATAGACAACTATTTAGTGAATTCTCTCTATACCCTATTTCTTGTTTCTTGACTTTAGGACAGACACCACTATAGTAGTATGCAAAGAATGGCTACAACCTTGCATGATCGCTCATTTTGCTTGTCTCACTTTGTTTGACCCACAGGTGTCCCAGGACCTGCCCTTCCTTCATCCCAGTGAGACCAGTGTCCTCAACCGGCTCTCCAAACTGGGCTCAGATTACATCCGCTTTACAGAGTTCATAGAACAACACACCGGCCATGTGCATCAGCAAGTGAGTCCTTATACACCATATCACTTATTTGAGATATTTAACTTGTTTAGGAATACTTATTCAGTTAATGTAATTTTCAAAAATTTTGTTGTATTTTTTACTGTTGCTGTCACTGCAGTATTGATGTTTCAGGAAGATATACAGATGCACAGTTTGTTAAAGAGCACCTTACCAACAACAATCAACATTTCTCTGTTAAGAAAATGAATACATTTTCCTCAACGATTTGCTCTTTAGGAACATCACACGAACCAGCCCAACCAGACAGGACTTCATGGAATTTACTTGCGGGCTTTTTGCACAGGTCTGGACTCCATGCTGCAGCCGTACAGACAGGCCCTGCTCGACCTTGAACAAGAGGTAAAATGATGACACAGCCAACAAGAGTGGGAAAAGTGAAACATGTGACAGGATGCTTATTTAACTTGTGTGTATGTTTCAGTTCCTTGAAGATCCACATCTGACAATATCCCATGTGAATTATAAGCTTGATCAGGTAAAACATGAATGAAACTTCTAAAGAGATCATTTTAAGATTTTTACAAGTTAGAATATACTAAAGATATACTTTGTACAGTTAAACATGTCTGTTTGTCTAACACTGCTTTCTTTCTTTGTTAAGTTCCAGTTGCTGTTTCCTTCTGTGATGGTGGTGGTAGAGACTATAAAGTCACAGAAGGTAAAGATTGCTTAGAAATGTAGGTTCAGGGTGGAGCACAATGCAGTGGTTGTTGCACATGACTAGGAAAGGAGAAATTGTTCAATTTCGATTTCACCAGAGAGCCTCGAAAACTAAAGAATAAATTGAGCAAAGATGTCAGGGTTACATGTAGCAGGGTCTGTGGTTGAAGTATGAACCAGATTCCTTTTTTTGCATGTAGAAAACTGGATCTGTTTATCTAGAGAAGCAGTTGGCTGACAGAACTGATGTACACTTTGTATTGTCAGATCCATGGCTGTCAGATCCTGGAGACGGTGTACAAGCACAGCTGTGGGGGGCTTCCTCCTGTGCGCATGGCCTTAGAAAAGTAAGTCAGCTCCCTTTGGGAAAGACCTTAATCCAATAATAATCTTTTTTCTTTTTTAAGAAAGAAAAGCAAAACTGTCAGTAAACAACAGCATAAGAAGTAGAGAAGATGTCTGTTCATCCCTTGATGTCATTTTTATGCAGTTTTCATTTAGTTGTTGGTTCTGATGATTGACATCCCATTTAAAATTACATCTCACGCTAAGATACAAAGTGTGTGTCTTGTTTAGTTGTTGATCTTTAAACTCTCTGCAGGATTCTTGCTGTGTGCCATGGCGTCATGTACAAGCAGCTAGCCGCTTGGATGCTGCACGGTTTGCTGCTGGACCAAAGCGAGGAGTTTTTTGTGAAGCAGGGGCCCAGTGCAGGAGGAGCTGCTGCCAACCAGGAGGAGGAGGAGGAGGACCTGGGGCTGGGAGGCTTGAGCGGCAAACAGCTGAGAGAACTGCAGGACCTGGTGAGCACTGGCCCACATCCACCACAGGACAAGAGCTCAGTATGTGTGTCTTGATTATGTCCTGCTGTGTTGTGGTGCAGAGGCTGATCGAGGAGGAGAACATGCTGGCTCCGTCTCTGCAGCAGTTCTCCCTCAGAACAGAGATGCTGCCTTCTTACATTCCCATCAGAGTGGCTGAGAAGATCCTGTTCGTTGGAGAATCTGTCCAGATGTTTGAAAACCACAACCACAGCCCATCCAGAGCTGGTAGTCTATAGTAGTTTGATCTAAGTGAAGTCTTGCCCAAGCATCCTCTTAGTATCACTTGGAGAATACAACACATTCTGGTTTGTTGGTTTTTAGGCTCCATCCTGAAGCACCAGGAGGACATGTTTGCCGCAGAGTTGCACCGACTCAAACAGCAACCCCTTTTCAGCCTGGTAGACTTTGAGAATTTGATTGATCGCATCAGGAGCACAGTGGCGGAGGTGAGCTCAGTCACTACTATTATTTTCATCTTTCTACTAAAAACCATTCAAGACCATCTGCTGCGCTCACTATGACAAATTGAAAGATGTGACGATGTTTGGAACTTGCAGCATCTCTGGACGCTGATGGTGGAGGAGTCAGATCTGCTCGAACAGCTCAAGGTTTGTTTTAATCACATTTACTTGTGGATCATAAATCATGAAGTGCAGAATGAGCAGTGTTGATGTTTGTATTTGCCTCCAGATTATTAAGGACTTCTACCTGCTGGGTCGTGGCGAGCTCTACCAGGTCTTTATCGACCTAGCGCAGCACATGCTGAAGACTCCTCCGACAGCTGTCACTGAGCATGGTAACATTTGAGATGCAAACCTGACTGAAATATGTAAAGTAGTTTTTCTCTGGCTCATAGTTCAGTCATTATATTGGATAGAATGCTTGTGTAACTGTGGCTGCTCCAACGTTCCCACCTGAAACAACTGGTGACCACAACAGGGTGCAGAGATCCAATGATCTTTACATATAGATACAAGTAGTGTGCTGATCTAATGTCATCATGCTGCATATTGGGGAAACTTAAAAATGATGTCATCATACTTCCTCACATGTTCTGTCACTTGCTAATGTTTATCTAATATGGAGATAAAATAACAAAAGGAATGTTAATCAATATGAATCGGTTGCAGATTCGTGGCCAAAAAGTTGGATTTGCATCATGATTAGGATTTGGGTGGAGTGAAGGTCGCAGTCGTCTGCAGGCTTTATTTCATGAAGTGTGTTTGTATTCAGGAATTCTAAACTAATTATGGTGACATTTGTCATAAATAGAACTGTGTGTATTTTAATGTCTTGTTTTCCGTTCCACAGACGTGAACGTGGCCTTTCAGCAGGCGGCTCACAAGGTGCTGCTGGACGACGACAACCTCCTGCCTCTGCTGCACCTCACTGTGGACTATCAGGGCAAAGACAGCAAAGGTGAGCTGCTCACTGTGTGTGCTCATCTTATCAAAGCTAATTAGGAGACTGTCAGAGAAAAAAAAATAGAATCCTTTTGACTTTGAGATGATGCTCTCATTTTTGGTGATTTAGCGCCACCCAGTGGTTTTGTGATCAAACAGTTGCAAAATAAAGAGAGGCTCTTAAACTATGAACTTCTAACTAGTGTTCAGTTATTTGTTTAATCAATTTAGAGGAGTTTAATCAACAATTTAGAGAATTACATATTAAATATTTGAGGATTTGTTGTTTTTTTCTGTCTATTGTAAATTCAAGTATCTTTTTGGACTGTTGGTTTTATGGATTAGACTATGAATCAGCTACTTGAAGCTTATGTGCTCAAGTGAGATAAGTTTGCATTAGAACAGATGCTTCAAACAGACATCTGTCATTACAGACTCAAACCACAGTGTTCAGGTGGTGAATTCTCCTCTCACACACTGTGGGAGACGACTGTCAGACTCATTTCATAATCATTTCATTCTTCTGATCCAAGAGCAGTTAACACTTACTATAACTGTTTTCCAGAGGCGACAGGCCAAAGAGATGGAGCCACTCCTCCACAGGACACCTCCCCTCGTGAGGTCCCTCCCACAGGCTGGGCGGCTCTCGGCCTCACCTACAAGGTCCAGTGGCCGCTGCACATCCTCTTCACTCCTGCTGTCTTGGAGAAGTCTGTACTCATTTGGCACATTTTCGCAGCATTCATTCCGTTGTCTGTGTAGTACAGCTGCTGAGTGTCCTCTCCTCCTGTGCTCCTCTTCTCTGTGCTCAGGTACAACGTTGTGTTCAGGTACCTGCTGAGTGTGCGGCGGGTGCAGTCACAGCTGCAGCACTGCTGGGCTCTACAGATGCAGAGGAAACACCTCAAGTCCAGCCAGACCGATGCTGTGAAGTGGAGACTCCGCAATCACATGGCCTTCTTGATCGACAACCTGCAGTACTACTTACAGGTAATAATACTACAGTGGAAGAGGCACCAGATGTATCAACGATGTGTACGTAGGCACATTTCCCTCAAACCAGTATTTATAAAAACACCATAAACCCATGAGTACATGAGGTTTTTCAATAGCCATCAGAGACCCCTGTGATTGCAGCGTTGCATCTCAGCTGAGTTGTTTTCCTGTTGTTTGCGTCCAGGTGGATGTGCTGGAGTCTCAGTTCTCTCAGCTGCTTCAGCAGATCAACTCCACCAGAGACTTTGAGAGCATCCGCCTGGCCCACGACCACTTCCTCAGCAACCTGCTGGCCCAGTCCTTCATCCTCCTGAAGCCGGTACACATCACTCTGATCATGTTGGAACTTCATCAGCTGCTAAAATTCACCCACTTTACAGACTGTTCACTAAATAAAAAAGTTCTGTCCTGGGCTCAGGTATTCCACTGTCTGAACGAGATCCTCGAGCTGTGTCACAACTTCTGCTCGCTGGTCAGTCAGAGTGTGGTTCCACTGGACGAGAGGGGAACGGCTCAGCTGGACATCCTGGTTAAGGTAGAGTCGCTCGTCTCCTTATTTGTCTTATGTTTGACAATGTAAATATGTGTTTTGTAATACTACCATGTTCAAATTTCAGGGCTTCAGACGTCAGTCCTCCTTACTGTTTAAAATCCTTTCGAGTGTGAGGAACCATCAGATAAACTCTGATCTGGCTCAGCTGTTACTGCGACTGGACTACAACAAATACTACACGCAGGCTGGAGGAACCCTGGGCAGGTAGGACACATGATCCAGTATCTGAGCTTAAAAGGATAAAATGTCCAGCTGCAGAAAATTCACAATACCAAAGACTACTGAGACATTAGAAACACTAATGGGTAAGTCTGTGCCAACTCACCAGAAGAAAAGAGCAAGGTCTAATTGATATATGTTCCAAATATGAAGTTGGTGCTGTGAAGAAAACTATTGAATTAAGGCTGTTGAATATAGAAGGTTTGATGACATGTGAAAGTGCCATTCACAAGGTTCCATCACATGCTACATCATTATTTATTCAAACTCTCTTGACTTTATATATATGTAGTGTATTTGTAAATATGATCAATGATTTACAAATCTAACAAAGGTCAATTACAAAAATGTAATTCTATTTATGTTGACTTTTCTATTCTCTAAAATCTGGTGATTTGGCACGGACTTATCCTGATCAACCAGAGCTATCTTTAATCCAAACATTCCAATTTTTCTTTTTAGTGTTTAAGAAGAAACAAAGGATTAAGATTTGGAGACATGTCCATCTCTGCTAAACTCTCCCAGTGAACAGAAGAAACTCTCATCAGTCTCGTCCTTTGCTTTTGCCTTAACTGAGAAACTGTTAGTGTGGCATACCTGTTAGAATCATCTTTAAAGGGTCAGCTTCCTCCCTCACCTCTGGTGGAATCTGGCCTTGCAGATAGTTTTCAGTGGTTGGGATTTTGTTTGCGGCTCACAGCACTGAAAAATGAAAAGCTTGATTGAGCAAACTGAACTGTGCTGAAGAAGCCTAAAGGTTGAAAAACTGCTTTAATTAAAGGAAGAGTTCAACATTTTGGGAAATGCTCTAATTGCTTTCTTGCAGAAAGTTAAGCTGAGGATCGATACCACTCTTACATCTGTCTGTTAAATATGACGCTACAGAGGTCAATCTGGCTTCTCTCTCAGTAAGACAGTAAATAAGTGCTTTTCCCAAAATGTTGAACCTGTTTCTATAAAGTGCTTCAGTCGTGGTGGGCTAGAACACGACTGAAGTTACAATCTGTCAGAAATCCCAGACAGATTTTAACATCTTAGAAGAGACACCTGACACTATCTGCAAGGCAAAGACCACAACGATCACATGGGCCATGTCTCCTGTGGTTGGTGATCTGACCTTTTGGCTCAGTGTCTTTGTATAAACTGTAAATATTAAAACCTTGTATATACCATCCTCTGTAGAGAAAATAAACTTAAATCAGTTAAAATGAAACGAGGGTCACAATTTATTATTCCATAAAAACAGACAGGATAAAGTTATATACAGCGGAGCATGCAACAGAACTAACGCTGAACATTTAACATGGTCGAAGGCATTTTGCACGTGTGGAGTCAGATTATGAGGACGAGTAGTCGTGGCGATACTCAGGCTTGCTATGGAACCCCAGGCGCTCGCCGCAGATGACGCTCTGGATGAGCCACTCTGGAGACACCAGCGGGACTTCCTGTGATGTCACAGTTTTCTCTACCAATGGTGGACAGGCATGGTCTGTCACCACAACATCGTACTTGCCAGCAGGAATGTCTGCAGATGGAGGAGAGAACAAACTGTCAGCAACAAGGTTCCAGCATAATATTTCCACAGAGCTCATTATTTGGACGTCATGTGGTGGATTCTGTACCTGAACTGTCCTTGTCTGCCTGGAAGTGTCGTACAGAGGAGCCTCCACCCATGGTGATGAGCTGTGCCCAGAGCTCCACTGGCTTCTCGAACACCAGAAGGACCCGCAGAGACTTGAACGGGCTGCAGCGAGGATGCCTGATCCCAGACAGGTGACAGTTAAAGGAAAACCAACAGGACATGTCTCATACCTCTGTCATTACGAGAGGGATCACTGTTAATCAATGTAACAAAGAGAAAACATTTGGATCCAAATGGTCACAAGAGTCTGAGGAATCTGAAAATATCGAACTAGCAGCAAATGTTGTTTAACAGCCTTCTGGGTCTAAACCATAGACTGTATAAAATATGGACGTAGTGTCCGTGACGTCACCCATAGGTTTCTGAAGAGCAAAAATGAAGCAAATCGTAGTGCGTAGCCATCTTGGTAGCCTACCTCCGGTTACTCCAAATATGGACAAAGAGGTGGAGCGAGGGCGGAGCTGAGGCGGGTCGAATGAACGCTATTGGCTGAAAAAAGCCGCTTTATTCGAAATAATCAAACTAGCTACGGCTAACCAGCTAGGTTAAATGCTAAATATCGTTGCTAGCCGGCTAACCCCACGACGATCTCTTTCCCAAACTCAGTGACTAGAATTAGCCGGGGTGACGCCGTTTAGACCGTCAGTGGCTAGTGGTCAATCAAAGTGGCGCCACTTAGATTGACAGCTATGAATTGTGCATAATGATGTATGCTGTATATTTTAAACGAACGCCTTATAAAAAAATTCGCCCCCCCCAGAGTTGTCATGGAGTAGAAAAACAGCTTATGAGACTAGAGCCATGTTTTGAACCAGGCTGTAAATATGTTTTTTTCTGTCGTAAAATCGGACATTTTAACATGGGGCTCAAATGTAATTGACTCCCTTCTGCAGCCTGCTCTAGCGGTTATTGGAGGAACTGCAGCTTTTTTGCACTTCCGCATTGGCTTCATTTTTCAGCGGCGGAGGTTGCCGCTTGGTCTAAACAGATAGATGGATTTATGTCTCAGAAAAACAAAAGCTGAGCTCTAATACAACCCTAGATCCTCTCCACCAAATCCATCCAGTGAAACCAGAGAATGAAAAGCAGCAGAGGGCGGAGCTTCATCTTACCACTCTATGATGGCGTCGTCCTGCCCCACGCCCGCAGGCAGCAGGTAGTTCCTGTAGTTGAGCAGCTTGTTGTCCTTGCAGCAGTCTCGCACCCAGATGTGAGACACGCACGGCACACCGCTGGCCAGACACAGCAGGTACTTCCTTGTACGACAGTGCTGGTCTGCAATGAGCAGGCTCTGGTAAGCTGCCTTACACTTTAAAAGGGAAGCAGACAGAGAAGAAAAGCTGAGTAAAAACCTGCTTTGTTCACATACTGTAGCTCGAGCTGTGCTTCTACATGATACTCATCCAGACCATGAGAGCACACCTTCATATGTAATGAGAGCTGCATGAATGTGAGAGCAGGGGAATAATCAATGATATACTTGGAGTAATATTTGATGATAATATTGACTAAAATTTGTTGGTAAATAGATCTGAAAATGACCAGTGTAGCACATTGTGTCACATACAAGCATGTTTGAATTTTGATTAAGTTTTGCAGACTGAAAGCAGAGGAACTTTAAAATATGCAAGTTCTACAGTTATATGTTAAAAAAAAAAAAAAAAGTTAAAATGACCCAGAATAATTCAGGGTTATAAAACACTGGAGGCAATAATTATAATCATTATCTTCATTATTAATCGTAACTCCCCCCTCCCCCCCCACAAGAACTTAGAGATTTTATAGTTAATACAGTGTTGTTTTCAGGGCACTCACCTGTTCCTCATTGAAGTCTGGCAGGATGAAGCCTCCACCCGTCTGCAGCTGGGACTCTGTGTATGCTTTGTTATACGGGCCCGTCTCCACGTAATCTGTTGAAAGAAATACAGACCATAATTATCAATCCTACAACCGTTAAAGGCAGGATCATCTTCATTCTGTCGCCGCCTGCCTCACCCTCCTCTTCGTCGCTGGTGATCTTGTTGGTCAGCCGGTCGCTCTCAGACGAGCCAGTCAGCATGAAGGCGAAGCCCATGAAGAGAGAGGCGTTCTGGGGCAGCGGGCCGTGACTCTCTGCCACATCGCAGGACTGACCCGGGTGGTCCGTGCCGCTGCCAGAGGTGTTACACACACCGAGTCGCTGACCTGCAGAGGGAAGAGAGAGCGGGAGCTGGGGTGAGATGAGATGACAGCTGGGACTTTAAAGAGGTTCGTTCACCCTGATAACATGTTCTTTCTCACCTCCAGTGAAGTCTGTCCCTGCAGGTTATCTCTGTTTTATCTGAAAGACTTCCTATTAAAGCTGCTGACTGCTCTGTGGAGGATGCAGAGTAACAGGAACTGTTTCTGGAAACACATGGTGCTGTTCTTGCTGAAAGTCAGGACAGACAGAACCTGCACAGCTCCAGAACACTACAGGCAAGTCTGTAATTTGGCTGAAGAAGCCTTTTGAGCATCAAATATATCCCGGATATATGAAAGTGATTCTCAAAGCAAAAACACCTGTGACTTCAGAGAAACACACATTTCATCTTCCCTCCACCTGTGACCACCACCGTGCAAATATTAGTTATTAGTTACCAGGTCAGCTTGAGCAGCAGGCGGCAGCAGAGGACGGACACTGACCACATGAAGGTGTAAATGCTTTAGTTATGTTCAGTACAAAAACCAAACATTATTGACTCCAGATTACACAAGAAAATCTGGAATCTGATGATCACTTAATTGAGTCAACTGTAACATTCTTGTAAGTGAATTAAGACATAAGATATAAAAAGGTCACATGTAAACAACAGGTTCTAAAAACCATTTAAAAATTGCCATTACATCTCAAAGTTCTCACCAACTCTGATGACTAATTAAAACTTTAAATATGTTATATCAAAGTCCATTCACATGAGAATACAATATGTTCATTCTAGTCTAAAAAAGTCTAAAAAGTCTAAAACTAAATGAGCCAAGTTATAATGGCAGAAGCTTAGTTTTAAAGTTTGTCCGGCAAAAAGAAAATTAATAAAAACAAAGTCAATTTGTTTGAAGCAAGAAAAATCTGCTGGGGAAAAACCCCCGGAAGTTCTTGTGTTGAAAAACTGCGGAAATCATGGTTTTGGTGAACGCGGCTCCGTACCGGCTCTGGCGCCCGGGCCCCTGCGGCCTCTCTTGGCCGGCGTCCTGCCATCCTCGGAGGTCATCAGCTTCCTCTTGCCGGAGGGGCCGGGGGTTTGGGGGCTGCCGGAGGAGCTGCGGTTGGGAGTGTTCTCAGCGCCGGGGCCTCCTCTGCGCCTCCTCTTCCCCTCCACCAGGTTATCTACGAAGAAACAACAGCAGCTTTTAATCAAAGATCCAGATGTATAACTAATACTAACACCTCTGTTTATATTGTTTAGTGCTTGTACTATTTAACTGCTATTGTCTTTGCGGCTGGACAACATGAATTTCCCCACTCAGGGACAATTAAAGGAAAATCTTATCTTTCAACCATCAGGGTCTGATAAAGGCTTTACAGCAATAAACATGTCAGAAAACACTTTTAAGTAAAAACACATTCAACGTTCCCGTGGTCTCACCGAGGCTGATGTCGGAGGCCTTGGCCAGGGGGGTGGACGGCTCGTAGGGCCCCAGGCTGTGCTGCTCCCTCAGCTTGTTTCCCTGCTCCAGAGACAGGATGACGGCCGTCCTGTTGTACCACTGTCTCTGGCCGTCCTTCTCCACGCTGTAGAACAGCTCCTGCCCCTCTGTTTTATGGCCTCTGACAACTCCTGCAGACACAAGAGGCAGAGTATCAGGACCTTTGGTTTCAGACTAAAAACAAATATTAGTTTTTTGATATTAGTATTGATAAAATGAAGCCTACAAATGGACAGCAGAGACATGAATGTGATGCCAAAGTGATTTAACAGGTGTCTATGACTGTGAGAACTTCTCAACACTGATACTGAAGCAGCTGCTGCACCAAGTGTCATCTTAAACTGCATCAAAAATCAGACTGTACCTAAAACTTTCTAATTCTTGCAAGTGCAGCAGAGGCTCAGCTGTCTCTTGTGAACATCATGAATATTTTTTGCTGACAAAAAAAACTGTCAAATTGAAGACATCAGAGCAGAATCTGTGCTCATCACTGAGCTCAGAGGCTGTTTCAACCCCTGAACCTGCATCCCACATACTCCACCCGCTCTCCCTCACCTATGCTGAAGTACTCGTCCTCCAGCAGAGCGGTGACCTCCGTCTCCAGGGGAATGGGATCGCACAGCAGGATGTCCTTCCCCGCCACCTCGCACTCGTAGCCGTCATCGAAGCGCAGGCGGAATCTCCCCTCGCCGGCGTCTTTGATGATGCGTCCCGAGTAGAAGTAGCCGTTGGACGACCACTTAGCCACCACCCGCAGGCCGACGAAGCTGCTCCCGGCCGAGCTCGCCTCGTCCGGCGACGACCTGAGGGAGTCGGAGTGGCTGGGGAGCTCGGCATCTGTGGGGCTGAGGGGCAGGCGTGGGGGGAGCATGTGGGCGTAGGGCTCGTCCTCTGAGGACGACTGTGGCTGACCGTGAGCGCCGATCCTCTGCAGGGAGCCAACACCGCCTCTCCTTAGAGGGACAAGCAGAGTGAGTTAAAGGGGTCCTGTTGTATGGACTCACTGTTTCCTCAATGTCTATTTATTTTCCAGGAAATGTGTCATAACTTGAATATGTCCACCTTTACAACATAACTGCTAAAGACATCAGGTCAGTTTGCAGCATTTGAGCTGTGGAGCCTCCACTCAGCAGGTTGACTCCATCAGAACGAGGTGTTAGCAGTCAGTCCATGCTCTATCTGCCTGTTCACTCCTCTCATTTGTTCAGTAAACATCCTTTTGCTGAACAACATGCGTTTCCAAGCATCACACTAGAGTTGGTCGAGTATACATTCGAAATATGTTGCTGCTAGTATAAAAACTGTGACACTGAGTCTGCAATGAAATAATTTTCATCTTTATCTCGATGTAAAAATAATATTCCAGTCCCTTACTAATCAGTGATCTTTCTGATTTGCTGACAAGAAAGTGCTGAATGTCTGAACTGTTGGTTGGATGAAACAAATTTAAAGGGAAATGGGGGAAATTATGATGGACAGTTGTCACAATTTCAAGACATTTACAAGAAAAAAAGCACACAAAATATTGATTAATTGAATTAAAAAAAAAAAATCACTCCAGACATGAATCATTAGTTGCGGCTCTGAGTCAGAAGGTTAGGCGTAAGAAGAGCAGCGAAAAGAAGAAAAGTCGAGTGTTATGAGAGAGTGGAGGTCGTGTTGGTTCGTGCGGTCTGCCTGTTGTTACTGTTGCTTGGTCCGTGGTTTGTGCAGGCGAGCCTCAGAGAGGACTCACCTGGACAGGGAAGAGCGGGACGGGGGTCGGCCCCTTCTAGCCCTTCCTCTGGGGTTCAGCGGGACGAAGGCCCGGGACCCCAGGGTGCCGTAGCCTCTGTCCATTGTGAGCACTGACCCTGTCCTGTGACCCCTGTGACCCCTCTGTTGATGCCCGCCTCCCCTCCTGGGACTGCAGACACACAGAGGGGACGAATGGAGCCGGTCAGGTGACACAGGCACCGATCTGGGGCTACTCTCAAAAGCAGCCCGCTGAATGAGAGCGGCCCAGTGACCCCAGATCGGTGTCTGAGCAGCCTGTACCTGAAGCAGGCAGGGATCAGCAGGTCACTGAGAAATCAGGGTGTTAGAAAGTCAAAGAAGGTGAAAGAGTGACACAGGAATCAGCATGCAGCTAGTACAGACAGGTAAAGCAGTGAGACCTTATTGACAGGACTGCAAACAAAGTGAGGATCTGAGTGGCGGCGCGGAGCCGGAGGCAGTACCTGATGGATTTGGCCCCTCGGCTGGGCGGCATGATGAAGTCCGGCCTGGTGAGGCCGATGCTGCTGCTGGTTCCTCCGGAGCTGTGCCGCAGGCTGGAAGCCTTGGACGACAGAGAGCTGATGTCACCCAGGTCACCAGAGGTCACAGAGCTGCTTCCTGTGCGGCACGGGGAGATGTCGCTGTCCATCACCTGGCAGTCCACCACTGGCTCCTCGCTCTCCTGGTGACGAAAAAAAGAGCAGTGACACTCATTCATTATCTTTAAAATAGGTCAAAGTTTGAAGAGGTTCACTCTCTATGTCTAGTAACGCTTCCCGCCAAAGACCAGAAAATCTGTCCATTACCTCAGAGACCTTGCGATCCACTTCTTTGCCGTCCTCGTAATAAACGTCTGTGATGATGCGCGTGATGGTGGTCCGCACTTCCTGGATGGTGCGCACGTGTCTGCGGTGGGAGGGGCCTGTGGCTCTCCTGTAGGACGGAGACTCTCGTTCACCCTTTAAGACAGAACGCAGGAGGGTCAACAGGACAATATTCACAGACACAAGCTCAATGTTCCTTCTCCATATACACCTGAGTCTCCCTACCCTGCCAGCTGGGGAGCGCAGCCCCGGGGCATCGAAGCTGGTTTGCTGGGAGACTGTCCGCTGACGGAGCTGAGACACACAGGACAGAGTGAGCAACACCTCCACACCTCATGCCAGCTCTCACTTACAGCAGGTCCCAAAAACCAACAGTGCCACCAATTTTTAAAGACAAAGCTGAGGCCTTTTTAACGCTGAACTTAAATATAAAAATGAATGAAACATATGTAGGACTTTAAACCAAAGCAAAAGATATATTAAAACCTGCAGTTGTGTAAAGTCATAAGACACAACATAAACACAAGATCTAACAGATCATATTCCAACAACATTCATTTAGATTTGTTAACTAAAACCATGTGTCAACCAACTTTATGATGCTAAATTTAAAATTGTCCTGCAATATAAGTAAAAATTTAAACCTATGCTTTAGTTATAATTTGGATGTTTCCTGTGTTCAAGTCTTTTACCAAGTCAGGACAGTAAAAGTATGGTGGATAAAAAGAGGTCACTGTGCCAAATCACATAACATACCATAATAACCATGTTCAGTAACCATTCATCATTATGAACATGACAAACAAGCAAAATTCAAATATGTTCCAGTCAACACTGTTATTGCTCATCCTTTGTGCTGGGGGGGGCACCACATGTGTGACGACTAACTGACCTTGTTGGATGGACTGGAGGTGATGATGTTGTCGAAGGTCTGCTGGGAAACCCTCGGTCTGGCATCTGTCCTGACCGGGGTGGACGGCTCCGGAGCTGCCGGCGCTCCTCTCCTGTCCTCGGACTGCTCAGCAGGACCAGGGGGATCCTTGGGGGTCTCCTGCGGTGCTGCCGACACTTCCTGTTGTGAAGGCTGAGATTGGCTGTTGGGGAGGCTGTTGCATGCCAGCGAGGACGCCTGGGAGCTCCTCTGAGGAGAGGCGAACAGGTCCCCTCTGCAAAGATGTTAAAAGATACAAATGTGACGCAGTGGGACGTTTGGCCAACAAAAATACAGCAACAATTATTCGAATCTCAAATTCAATGCCAGTGGCCATGTGTCAGATATCAAAGCCTTTTAATGAGACAAGAATATGGCCCTTTCCTCTGGCACCATCAGGACAGATCTTAAATTTTCAGTCACTCTTAATTATAGTGACAAGCAAACAGCACAGTTCTTTAAACTATTTATCACAGGAGAGAATTCATCTGCAGAAGATGTTTTGTAAAGCGACCTCACTTTGTCAGAACGGGAGGACAAAGCTACACCTCACTGCTCCTCCTGCCCCAAGAGAATCAGCACCAGTGCAAAAAATAACCACCCATCCTGCCGCCAGACTAAAAAAGTAGGTCTCTCTCTCTCTATTTCTTACACACACACACACACACACACACACAAGAAGCCCAAGTCCTATTTCTGTCTACTAAAATACATTACAACAGGGGAAAGCTATTCATACTTCCTCAGGTCAAGCGGACACATGAAGCAAGTCAGACGGTGGCGACCTCAACACGCACAAAGTCGGGAGGGTAAATTACTTAATCCTCTGATAAAGTGGACCCTCCCTGTGAACACTGCATGGGATGGTCACCAAAGTCAGGATTTTTCAGAACACATGGTGGCATTACAAATTTAGAAAGTGAAAGTGGAACAACAGTGGCAGGCTGGTCCCCCCGGTGTCTTAATGTCTGTTATATATTGGGTTCAGTCTTTGCAGGACCAGGTGTATATACAGCATAGATACATACATTTACATCTGGTCAGACATTTGGCCACAATGTGGCTGGAAACAAACTGCAAAAGAACTGGAGTGAAAGCTCAGCAGTGGAGATTCACCAGTGAAGTTTGGGTCTTTCACAACCACAGCTGTTCTACAGGTTTACTGTGGCTGCAGTAAATAGGTTACATGTGGCAGTACACAGGTAGATGCTGCACCTGTGACAGTGACAGTGCTTACCTGACAGGTGTGGTGTCCTCCTCTGCATCCTGCTGTCTGTGCACCTGCCTGACACGGCTGAACACTGACGGGCTGCTGGGACACCAAACATCAGTGTTACACTCACCTCTTGCAAAGTGGTCAAATAATTCACTGATAACTGTAAACTCATGTGTCAGGGGTCAAAGTGGGTGAAGAAAACTGAGGAGCAACAGCATCTCTCCAAAGTGGAATTAACACATCAGTGTAATTGTGTATAAAGTAACACACATAGAAGCTGAAGAGCAGTCAGTGAAGAATGTCCTCTCGCTCCTTTTCATCCTCAAGAGACTGAATGGGAACCAGGAAAAATGAAGGAATTCAGTTTAAGACCAGAGAAGTTTCCAGGTTACCTGCTCACAGTCTTGGCGACAGTAACCTCGACTCCAGATCCATCCTCTTCTGACAGAGTTGGTTCTGGGGAAAGAAATACATTACTGAGCGGGTGATGTTTGTGTGGTGACACCATGTTGTAGATCCTAAGAAGAAGTGAGCGTGTGAGGGAGGGGCGGTTTACTCTGCAGGCTGAAGCGCTCTGAGCTGCCCTCTTCCACCGGAGTCACCAGCTTCATCCTCAAACTCAGCTTCCCGTCTCCCTTTTCCACCGTGTCGTCCCCGCTGTCCCCAGACACGATGGCGCTGGCCGCCATCGCCACGTCCGCAGAGACATCAGCCGCCACGTCGGACTTTTCAGAGAAGGACGTGATCTCTACAGAAAAAGAAAAGACATTGAAGAAGCTCAGCATCAGATCATGTTGTGCTCCTTGACATTTAGAAGACAGAGATTAATGTGCTGCTCCTGTTTTGTTTGGCACGAGAACCGACCAATGGGAGTGCTGTGTCTCAGCGTCTGCTTCAGCTGGTTGATGAGAGGCGGCGAGGCACCGACAACAGGACCGATCAGCTCCCCTTCTTTAGGAAGTGTGAAGTGGAAGGAAATCTCTGTCGTAGAAAAGCACAACTTGGATCAGATGAGATCTATTTCCTGTTAAAGCCAGATCTCCTCAAGTCACAAACAGGAATGATGCGTCTCCTTTACAGAACATTTCAAGGGTTTAGAGTTTAACATCAACAAGCTCCAGTGCTGTAAAGAAATCATTGTTGGGTCCTTGTAATATGTAGCATCTGAAAGAGACTCTAACTTATTATACAAGAAAGAAAAACGTTATCAACACAGAAAGAAATAGCACCAAATAAGACAGAGTGATCTTTTAAGGATTTCATTGAGCTTATACAGGAGACCTGACCCAGCTGACAAGGCCAATAATGTTCATTCAAAGACTCAAATGAAAGCAGTGGGAGTGATACTTTTAACACCATGTTGGTGCTTTCAGGCACTAAACTACATGTTCTGAACTAGTGGTTCTCAACCTGTTTTGCATGTGACAGAATATGAAGCAGTCTCTCTATACGACCCCTCCTCAGACTCTGCTGACTGTGAGAATCTGTGTGTCTGTGCCCAGCTCACCTCCTGAGCTGTCACTCAGACTCTTGTCTTTGAGCCCCTCTGGCTCAGGTCCCGTCCTCTCAGTCTGGGAGAGCCTATCAGGAGCCATCTTCTTCACCTGAGCCTGGGACTCGTGGCCGTTAGTGGAGACGGACACTTTGCCTCTGATTGGCTGGGAGCTGTTGCTCTTTGACTGCGGGCTCACGTCTTTCTGAAGAATCTGGGAGTCTCTCTCGCTGTCCGTCACCACGATGATGCTGTCCTCTCCTCGGTCTTCACTGTCCTCCTCCATTGGCTCAGGAGACAACAGCTGGCTCTGGGAGAGAACCAGGGCAATTCCTGAGGCCCCTCCTCCCCCCACTGTGCTCTCTTTCTCCCCCTCCTCCTCCTCCTCCATCACCACCTCCTCCTCCTCTTCTGCTTCAGCCTGCTCTCGCTCAACCGTCACATCTTTGACTGACTGACTGTTTCCAACAGTTCCACACTTCTGTGACGATGATTCTACAGACTGACTCTTTGCAGTTCCTCCTCCTCTCGAGTCTACAGGAGTCTTCAGCACATCCGCAGCAGATGTCTGACAGATCATGGACTGAGAGTTCAGACTGCTGGGTGTCGTGTCTGAAGGCGTCTCCTGCACACAGCTGTTCGCAGTCAGATCAGAGGAATCGAACTTCGGTTGGGAGCAGGACACCACATCAGCAGAGCTCACTTCTTTACTGCCACTCGTTCTGTCGTTTACATTCACATTTTGTACATTCAAAGGAGTCTTTTTGTGCACGTCAGACTTCTGTGACAGATTGGACGGTTCGATCTTGGCACATTCGCTGCGATGCTTTGGTGATTCAGAGGTGGAAGCTTTGGAACTGGTGGCAGTCTGGGACTCTGCAGACACGCCGTTGCTCTGGCTCCTCTGATCACAGCGTGACATCACAGAGTCACTGGTGTCCACACCGGGCGGCTCTTCCAGCTCCTCTATCTGCGTGGCCTGGCTGTCCTCCTCGGTATGTTCTGAGACCGGCGGAGCTGGGCTACTGCTCTCAGTGTTCGCAGAGAGCTGCAAAGGCAAAGAGAAAGGAGCTGACTCCAGACATTGAGACTGCGTCTCACAAGGCAACGATGCCGTCTTCTTATCTGACTGTTGCGCCTCCTGACTCTGCGTCGGGACAAATACGTCCTGAGAAAACAGACAAGGAATATCATGAAGGAGGATTGCACCTAAAGATTATTTTCATTATTATTTAACCTGTTGATTAGGTTTTACTATTAGCTAATTAATCACTTTCCTAAAAATAATAGGGAAGCATTCTGTTCACAACCAACAGGCCAAAATAAAAAAAGCTACTGAAAGTTACACTGACAGAAATCAGAGAAGAAGAAAATTCTAATTCTAAAAGCTGTAACTGGTGAATGCTCAGCACTTTGATTTAAAATATTTCTCAGTTATCAAAATTATTGACAATGATTGATCTGTTTATCTGCAGCATCCCTATCATACACAATGAAGCAAGTTAGTGCTGAAACCTTAAGTCAGCTGATCAACAGATGGTGAAACATTTCATCATTTATCAAGTAAAACTTCTGTTTGCTCTGTTTTACATCATTGTTAACTGGATGTTTAGGGGGGGTTGATTGTTGGACCTCTGAAAACACCCTGTGAATATTCAGCAACTAAGTGATTCATTCAAATTCAGTGACAGGTAAATAAATCATGAGAAACAAATGTGTGTTGCAGCTCTAAAACTGAGCTCGAGTAAATGAACTATGGCTAATTGATTAAAAGAATGAAGTACATACATGAGAGAACTCTGGCTGGGAGGGCAACGAGAGAGTTCGCTCTAACACAAAACCAGGGGAATTCTGGGACACAGGAGTAGAGGCAGATGGGTGTGGCTTAGAGGCGGCCTCCGTCTCCATTGGCTCTTCCTTCTCTCCTGCTCGGTCTTCTGGGGGCAGTGAAGTATCCATCGGTTCATCAGCACCTGACAAAGCAAATGAGCTTCAGCTCTATTTTCCAGCTGACTTGCTCTCTTAATTTAAATTCAGTCATTAAAGAAGGTTCAGTCATTTACCGTGTTCATTCTCCAGTTCAGTTGGTGAGTTGGGAACTATTAAAGGGGTGTTAGTGACGTTGTCTTGGGTGGGGGCAACGTAGTCGACAGAGCTCCTAGAAAAAAGAGATCAGAATATAAGGTCATTTTCAGGCTGTCTCGCTCGTGTGTGGACAGAATAAATCCATACAAGAGCACTGTCGTGACTTACTGGGACAGACTTTCCTGCACCAGTGTTCCCTGTCCAGACAGGTGCAGCAGTCGCAGGGTGTGTGCTGGTGTCGGGGTGGGGTGACCCTGCTGCTCAGGTTCAGACACTGTGCTGTCTACTGCAGCACCTGGGGGTTGCACAAAGGAAACACATGAGACAGAGAAAAGAGACAGAAGCTCAACTTTCAACCTGTATAAACTCTTTTCTTTTTCACTGACGCCTGTAAAATAGGAAGAATTGATAACCTGTATGTTTCCAAATTTAGACACGTAGTTTTCATTGGACTCTGCCGGAAGGCAGATGAAATTATGCTAATTGTAGCCAACAGAGTAGTCAGCTAGCAGCCTCTTGGCTAAAGGTGTCCAGAATATCCCGGGACTCCTAGTGTTACGTAACCATGTGGTTCACATATGCAAGTAGTTACCTGTCTTGTCAGTGTCAAACAGGTCGTCCTGCGAGGACAGGATCTCACAGTCCTGCTGGTCCTGCTCACCAGACGCCTGGAGGCCCTGTGAGTGCAGCAGAGCCTGGACGTTCAGCTGCCGACTCGACTGACCCGGAGACTCCAACGAGCTGCTGGAGCTCACCTCCGACCTGCAGGAACAAAGAACAAACACTGCTCATTCGAGAACAGTATGTGAACTCTAATCCATCTACATTCATTCAACTTCAACACCACGTGGAGCTGTACCTCACTGCTTTGTTGTCCCGGCTCTCTGAGGTCCTGGGGCTGCTGTTCGGCTCTGCTGGGGACGGAAGAAGGTATAAGTTAGATTGACTCTTTAACCCATTTGATTTCAGTATGAAGGCTCTGATCAGGCACTAAATAAAGAACCATTAAACCCAGCTGTCATTCCCCGTCGAGTGGGATTAGGAATTTCTTTCTGCTCCAACTCTACTAGAGAGATGGACACCACCCTTCTAAAACAATAATCCCTCATTTGGTGTTTAATGGTGGTGGAGAGCATCGTGTTGGGACCACTGAAAGTCCACAGATGAGTTTGTTCATTGTGTGACGTAAAACACCAGATGAGATAAGACATCCCAGTTCAGGGTCTGTCTCATGTTTCATGTGGGGGAAAAAGGAGCCCAGCCGCCACAGACTTCCTGTTAACAACTAGGTGGTAACTCCAGCCAGGACCCACCTCCAAGCCCCCTCCTCAACCCTCTCTTCTCTCCAGCTCTGCCGAGGAGTCAGCAGCTTGACCTCTCAGCTCCAACAAGGGAGCAGAAACCAGCTCTCAGTGTGACCTGCTCACGGCAGTCACACCTAAACAAGAACCAAGGAAAGAACCTACAAGGAAGGTTCTCCCACCAGCAGCTGCAACACAAGCCTGCTTGCTGACTTCAACAAAGGAACAACAGCCAGTTGGCATAGAACTGCTAACTGTAACCAAAGAGCACCCAGCTTCCTCTGACCTGGACAACCAAAGACTGCAACCTCCTCAGCTCAGATCCTCCACAGCTGCAAGATCCCCAGCTAACAAGCTTCCTCTCCCTCAAAGGACTGGTAACTACACTGGGCATAGATAGTTAGACAAGCTAAGCTAAACATAGCTTAGCAGAGGGCCTCAGGGGAGGCGCGGCGAGTGAAAAAATAAACCTGAAAAGAAAAAAAAGTGTGAGAATCTGACAAGAGACAAGATGTATTGGTTTTTAGTACCTCGAGTGAAAGTGAGAGAGGGCACAGAGTCTGGGGCGAGCAGAAAACGGAGGAAGTATGACCCTAATTATTTAAAGTTTGGCTTTTCATGTATTGGTCCTGATGATGCTCCGCTGCCACAGAGTGTTATCTGCAAAGAGGTGCTAGCTAACGACAGTATGCGACCATTTAAACTCCGGCGTCATATTGAAACCAAGCACCAAAGTTTAACGACCAAGCCGCTATGATAAAAAAAAAATATATCTGACTGACGTTGATCTATTTATTATCTGATTTGAGGAATTGCACAAAGATGCCTTAAATTGAATGTATTCAAAAAGATATTAAAAAACTCTGTTAAAATATGTTAAAAACAGATGCCAAAATGTGTTTTAAAAAGATGTTAAAAACATACAGATGTTAAAAATGTGTTTTGAAAAGATGCTGAAAACATACAGATGTTAAAATGTGATGTGAAAGTAAAAAGATATTTATCCACAGATGATTAAAATGTTTTAAAAATATGTTTAAGAACATACAAACATGTTTAAGATCTTTACAAAAATAAAGATGTGTATAGCATTTATTGTTTAAAACCTTTTTTAAGCCTCTGTGGAATATACAAAGCGACAACAATAACAGTAATAATAGTAATAATAATTAGGGGGGGTACAGGGAGGCTTGCTATCCCACACTTTGAAAACCCCTGGTCTAGGCCAAGCAGCCTGACACCTTCTGAACAGGCCATTTTGTTTTACTCACTCACTCACACATATACAGGACATGTTAGATTAGTGTGTGTTTTGCTTTTATAATCTGTTAATAAATGCTTGTGAATACACATGCTGTGTCTTAATGTGGTACAACAGTGAATAATGCCAACCTCTGCTCTGCCAAGAACTCCGAAATACCTCATTTTATGAACTATAACAACGAAGCGGCTATAATTTTCCCAATATAACAGTGCCCTGTTTAAGGCAGTGTACTGTTGAGGCTGGTGCCCCGAGGTAATCTAATGTATGTCAGATCTTATTATTTAATATAATAAATAATTATTTCTGATAATTATCAATTATTACTGATCAAAACATTCAGTGAGCTCTACAAGCCTGTATGGAAGCATCTACATTTGTCATGTTTCTCCATTCATTTGCCAGTAGATTTGAATTAAATTTCTTAAATTACAGAGGTACCAGGCCTGACCACAGCCTTTTAAATGTGGAACTCAAGATGAGCAGGTCATGTTCTCAGTATCGATTCAAGGGAGATTAGAGGCCTAAATAACAATGAAAAACAAAGAGCATCTATAAATAAAAGCATTAATACCTAATTTGGTGTGTCTCTCGCTGTCTGGCTGAGGCACGGTGTCTTCTTCCTCCTGACTGTTCACCACTTCACCACGCACATCCTGACTCTGAGACAGCTCCAGAAAACCAAACTGAGAGGTTCCCTCTGAAACACAGGCATGCACAGGTCATGTTAATAACAAATGAGGTAATATTTCATCCTTAAAAGTGCCACACTGGAAGTGGATGAGTGTTATTATATGTGAGTGGCTCCTACCTTCAGACTGAATGCAGTGTGTTGTTGAATCAGCTCCAGACTCCATATCAGTGTCCTCTGGTTCACATCTGAATGAATAGAAAACAAAAGTAAAAACACTGTATCACTGTTCAACTCTGAGCATCATCAATCACTGATAATGTCCAGTCCCCACATACTTTTTCTTGTTCGGAGGAGGACAAATGTTTAAAACTTGACTCTCCTCCTGGAATCCTGAATTGGGGTTGTCAGCCATGGACACAGCTAAATAAAGAACAAGAGCATTGCTTTGTGTTACTGTTTTGTTTTTTTTTTGTTTTTTTTACATATGATAAATGATATACATGTACATGCAGTATTCACGTGAGAAAAGCACTGACCGTGTTCAGCCTGGTTGTTACTCTGGGAGCTCTCTGATTGGCTGTCAGTCTGAGAGCATCTGCTTCCAAGTGGGGAGGATATGAGCTCCTGGAAAAGGATAAATCAAAGTGTAAGACATCAAAATGAATTCTAACCTTTTGAAAATGAGGGGGATACGTTGTTGCCAATAGTTAGGTTTTTATATTGGCGAGCCATGAGAAAAAACATTCATTCAGATTTTTCAGGTGGTCAGTGAACATCAAGGTACGTCTGTCAACTAACTAGCAGTTGTGGAATGTAAGTACTTTTACTCAAGTACTGTACTTAATTACATTTCAGAAGTGTTTGTACTTTACTTGAGGATTTTTCAACTTTCATTTCTGCTTCACTATGTTGCAGAAGAAAATATTATACTTTTTACTGCACTAAATGTATTTGACAGCTATAGATACTAGTTATTTTTCAAGATTGATTTTGACACAAACTTACAACATAATTGGATTATTTCATTAAAAATGATGCATTGTTGTAGAGGAATCTCCAACAGTATAAAGAAGTAAGAAGAACATTTTACTTCAGTACTTAATCAAAAGTCGTTTTAAACCTGCTTCATCATTGCTGCCACAGAAACTAAAAAGCAGCCCTGGATGTTGGTGAGATCAGCCGTGAGATGAGTGCGCAGCTCACCAGCACCGGGCTCCGGGCGGTGGGCTGCAGGCTGGACAGGCGG
The DNA here is from genome assembly GCA_037975185.1 of Centropyge bicolor. NCBI lineage: Eukaryota > Metazoa > Chordata > Actinopteri > Pomacanthidae > Centropyge > Centropyge bicolor. The sequence goes on along the minus strand of JBBMOC010000096.1, from coordinate 373,754 downwards.
CGGGCCAGCAGTGCTCGGTAGCTGCTCTCGGGGTCGTCCTCCAGGGCAACGCTGTCCGGCTGCGAGTCCTCCACGATCAGACACGGGTTCTCGGGCTGCGGCAGGCTGGAGTCCAGCTCACTTCCTCCGGGATCCATGAGGTCACGCCGAGGGCAGGAGGCGGGTTGCTGTTAGCTAGCCGAGCAGCAGTGAGACAACGGAGGCAGACATGTGAGTCTGCGGCCGGTTATTGTTACCGGAAAGCCGTCGGTGTTAGCGTGTTAGCTAAAGTTCGAGGCTGCAGCTAACGCTCCGCCCACCAACACAGCGTGTTTCTGCCCCGCGAGGAGTCAGAGAGGGAACCTGAGCAAACACCGTGTCTCCACTGATACGTTGGAAAACCAGCAAAGTATTAATTCATCTCTCTATTCTTTCTGTTTGTTTTCTTCACAAAACACGACGAAACACACAAACACCGACTTCCGGTCAGTTCGCGGCAAAACTCGCCAGAAGCAATTTGATTTGTCCAGCGGGAGATGACGTCACACGAGAGCGCTGATTAGTTTGGTTGCGGATATCTTTGAACTTATGTTTTATTTAGTATTTGGTATTTTTTCAAAAAAAAAATTATATATAAGTATTGCTAAATATTAGTTCTGGATGTTTTATTATTTTTCACATATTCATGAATAATGTTTGTTGACACTTTTAAAAAAGGTTTACGATTTCTTGTATTTTAAAATACTTTTGCTTTTAATTTTGGCAAATGTCAGAATATTGTCACTTGTACACACTCTGTCTGTAGACCATTCATGTTTGTTATGTTTATTGTAATTTGAAATAAATCAAATAAAATGCAAAATGATTTTCATTTATTTCCATTATGTCATATGTCAAACAACCTGTCACAATCCTTTTTTTACATTATGTTTTGTCCTTTTGCATCTGGAGTATAAACAGCCTCTTGACTATTGTATATTTTCTCATATTTCAAATGATGAAGATGCTTCACATGTAGAGTTTGCCACTCTGCAATGATAAATCATATAGTAGAGAGAAATCTGGGCCACCGTGTCCCACAGTGGAATCTCAGAGACCTTCAGAGGTCCTTGGGAGGCTTTCAGGGACTCCAGCAAAATGAGATATAGATTAACTTTCACAACTGTCTCCCTCAGCTGAGGCTCACTGAGTTTGTCTACATGTTTTTGTCCACAGATTTCATATTTTAATCATCACTGAGGCAAGTTTCCAATACAGATCTTTACAGAAGGACAGACTTTGTCTGACTGCATGAGAGTTTAAGGTACAATGAATGTGCATCTGGTTCATTCTTGATATGAAATACTTGAAGAACAAAAACACTGAACTACCAGTTTAGAGCTGCTCTGTCTGCTCTGTTCAAGAGTCACAGTTGAAGCTTACTGTAGAACCATCTTCGTCTCTTATAGAAAGTGGGATATCTGTGCTCAGAGCAGATGTAAATCTCCATCAGTGCCTCAGTGTGACTGTGGTGATTTTAAAGGATTAAAACTGGAAACAAGTGCAGGTGAGATCAGACGCATTTTGTAACGAGCTTTTTCACGGTGTGATGCTCCCAGTTTAGAAGATTAACAGGCGGCCTTTCAAATATTAACATCACTTTGTCATCGCCGTTTGACAGCCTCAGTTTCCATGGAGACACCACATTTCCTGTAACACCGCAGTTCATGCAAATGCAGATCACAGAGACGCTGGCACAGAAAAGTATAAGGCGGCAATCGTTGGCCTGATTGAGGCTGCTGGAAAAGTCAGCTGCTCCACAGCAAGAAGCCAAAACCGGTTTGAACTAAGTCACACTGACGCTCACATGTGGGATTGTCTCCTCAGCTCAGGAGCATCTTTAAGAGTGAAGAAGAGTCTGAATAAGAGTCGAGCACACATGCTTTTAGACCCACATGTTAGAAGGGCTTTTGAAGGATGCTTTAGGGATCAAATGACATCCTGTGAGAGACTGAACGTCATGAAGCAGAATAAGGTCATTTGAATTAATCACAGACTTTAGCAACATCACAGTGACGGGTAGAAACTGCATAGAATCCAAATGTGAATGATTTCAGCTCACAGAGGCTCATCATCTCTGTGCAGCCTGTTTTTTTGTGTCAAGCCTCTGGGTCTTTTTCTGCTCTGCTCCGAGTCAGCTGAAGGTGCATCCTGCCAGAGAGCAGCCATATGGGCCTGGCCTCAGCCTCAGCACCAGCAGCAGCAGCAGGGATGTTACTGAGCAGCACTTCAGCATGAGAGCACTGATGTGGAGACATCCTGGCTGGAAACAATGCAATCATGAGACCTGCTTGTGTTAAATGAGCAGCTCACAGTGCCTCTCATGCATGACAACATAAGATGAGTGAATCTAACGTCCAGGCCGGGTCGGATGCAGGTGAACATCCGCCTCCTCCCGCCGCCTGCAAACCGCAAACTTCAGCCTCACGTCGTCATTTCTGCAGCTGACACCCACATGAAGAAATGCGCAGCCACAACCCAAAATGTCTCATCAGAGCCCGGAGCCGACAGACACAGAAACACCCTGCGAGCACATGCATCACATCCAGCGATCCTGCACCGCAACGAGACAGAAACATGCAGAGGCTTTACCTGAGGAACGAAGGTGTCAGCCGCTGCTTTGATTCACTGTCCCGTCGGATGCGATGAGGAGGCGTCCAGCATCGCGCGCTGCTTCCTGCCTGTTTGCAGAGACTCGGGGTGTGGAAACACACGCATGGCACGTAAAGATGCAAAGGCATTTTTTAATGTGGAGACGAGGATCATTTCCTCTGTGCTCACACAGCTGCTGCACGGGAGGAGGGTGGAGGATTTGGAAATGCAAAAATGAAGCTGGACTTTTTCTTTTCTTTTTTTTTTTTTTTTGATATGATCCTACTTTGAAATAACTTTTTAAATAAAGCTGGTAAAATACAATTGAATGTGAAAATAGTAACTGAATATAAATATGTCCTCATTTGTTTGAAATGGATCATTCAGTTTTATTAGATTAATGTCAGCAGCAGCTATTTCTAATATCCAGTTTATTCTAAGGCTAAATGTAAGGGGAAGCTTTTGCAGATGCAAAATTCAAATCTATCTACTGTATTGCATTTGAACAGGAAAATGAACTAGTGGGAGACAAAGAAACTGTGAATCAACACACACAATAAGTATTTTGCAAACAAACTGAGGACTCTGAAATCAAATTCTAAATTCAAGACCTAATATATTAAAAAAAAGAGTTTTTGTCAAACACTCAGATTTAGTTAAATCAATTAAAAGTTTGTTGGAGTGATTTTTGTATTCATTATTTTTTGACCATGAAGTATCATTATGTTAATGCACAACAGTTTTTAGTGAATGTAAATCAGAGCCACATTAAAGGAGATATAATTATTGTCCTTCTAAGGAGAAATAATTAGTCTGTTTCTGCTTTTATCCTTCATGTGTTCACTTTTCAGTTGTTTTCTTTTTGTTTTACCCTCATTTTCTTTGTCTTTGTATCTTTAATTTCCTCATATACAACTCATCAAAATCATCCATAGCAACATTTCTTCAACATTTCTGAAAATCCCTGATTTCATCTGCAGTCAGATTACTTGAAGTTCCTGAGGTTATCTGTCAGTAAATGTGTTCTTGGGTTGGAAATGTATCTGGAATAAAGCCCTGCTGCTGTAGCACTCTTCCTCCCAGCAGAGGCCAGCAGACACTCTGGAGTGGCTCAGCCTGGACTGCTGACTCACTGCTGGTAATAACACACATCATCACACAGAGAAAAGCCAAATGAAAGCCCACAGTGATCCGTCACCGCCGCAGGACATGTCACACCAACAGACCACAGCATCTGCTCAGGAACATGCATGTGAGGAGGAGTTGGCCTCGACAGGGACGGAGGACGGTTACAGAGCATTCAGAGCCACAGTGATACCTGAGGATGACTTCAGTGAGAATATAACACCTGTCTTTACATGACAGTCAAATCCAGACAGTCACATTCAAAAGCTATTTTCTATTCAATCTTAAAAAGTAATAATGAATAGTGATGAAATCCATCCTTCATCAAGCTCATAAGTTTGTGTTGAAACTGTGTTTGAGAGGTGCCGATGATAATTTTGTTGTTAGATTGTATTGTGTATTACTCACAGGTGTCTCTATTATTTTGTCCATTCCCATTCATATCAATGAGGGTAGACTGAATAGCAGAAACACCTCTCAGTATAATGTAGCACCAAAAACAAGAGTCTTGGAAATTATCATATAGAGATAAAACCAACAACTTTCCGAAACTGGACATTGAATTTTCATAGTAGCATCAATGTATTATGGATTTTGGTCTTTTCATGGGTTTTCTTGACTATAACAGACCAATCATATGCTTTAAACTTTGGATTAATTTCAATTTTAATTTCTGGGTTAAAAATTGACCCATCTTGAGTGAATATAGCACAGAAATTATCCTGGTTTAACTTTACCCAGTGCCACTGTTTTGACCCAGTGTCAGTGTTCTGGTGTTACCCACGACTCATGAGTAGAAAACTCAGCCAACAGAAGGCTTGTTTTCATCCAGTAACCCAGTAATGCCAAAATAAAAGGCATTGCATGAGTGCTCTGTGAACCCATGGGTCAATTTTTAACCTGTGACTCTCAGTGTCTTCATCAGATTTTCACCACCCAGCGCGACGTCAACTTGCATCTTTGTTTTGCAGAATAAGCTCATTCAAACGTCTGATTGGGCCTAAAATAATGTTTTTTCCAAGCTGACGGTGAAGCTTTGTTGTCAATGTTACTGTCTGAACAACTGAAGTCTTGTTTTGCTCGTGATGGGAACAAAGAGGTGTCAGTTCACTAACCAAATCACATTGCCTGGTACTCAGTGACACTGATATAAATAGAACCTTTGTGTGTCACAAATGTCTTATTTTCAGCCCCTTTTGTCTGGCAGAGTTTCACAAAAAAGAACAACACAAGCATGACTGTAAGTGTCACTGAGTACACTGAGCACACTCAATAACCCAGAGCTGTTCAAAGGTGAATAATTGCTGTAAGTGCTCGCTATAGATTTATCAATGTATTCAAATATTTGAGCGTTAAAGTTCACTCTTCACGTTTGTGTATTTTCAAACATTACCTTTGGAAAATTTGCTGTCAATAGTTCCTAATTGAAATGAAACAACATTTTGATCTTCAGTGGCAGAGACAGTGATGGTCGGCTCCAGCAGTGTCATATAGAAAATATGATCAACATCAATTCTCATATCCCTCTTTTCCTTTTGTCCAATCAGAATCTGTGACATCAAATAGCCACATAACCAGCGAGCCAATCAAATGTCCACCGTCCAAAGAGCCACGCCCACTCGTCCTCCCAGTTCATCCTGCACTGTCATGGTGCTCGCTCCGGATGCAGTTGTCATGGAGATGGAAAAGGGCTCAGCGTCCACTAGTGGCACTGTTACCATGGAAATCCCCATCGCAGCAGCCGCCTCAGTGGCGCGAGCAGATCTGGAGGAGTCTGCTGAGCATCATGGACAGCAGCACACTGCAGCCACCTTCCAGCACAGAAACTACCGCATGCTGATCGTGATCGGAGAGATTTCCACCAGCCATCACCTCGACGCTGCCAGGAAACAGATCACACAAGGTAAGTGAGAGCTGCTGCTGCAGAGGAGGCGGTCAGTGTGAGGAGATGTCTGGGTGTGAGCCTCGAACACTGCAGCTGCAAAACATCTGCATCTGCTGCCCATCACTGAGCCTGGTTCTGTCCGAGGTTTCTGCCTGTTAAAAGGAAGTTTTTCCTCGCCACTGTCGCATCATATGGGAACTGTTGGGTCTCTATATGTTGTCGGGTCTCTCGACCTGCTCTGTATGTAAAGTGCCTTGAGATAACTGTTGTTGTGATTTGGCGCTACATAAATAAAATTGAATTGAATTGAATTGAATTGTTAACATGTCGTTCATATGGAGGCAAACAAGCAGTCAGTCAGTCAATGTTTGTGTAAAGTGAAGGACAGAATCTTTGAAATAATGTCAGTGAATGGCTTCAGTCTCATCACCTGTTCAGTAGTTGAAGTATTCTCATCCTTAAGCAGAGGTACAAATACCTCAGGCTAAAAATACTCCAGTACAGGTTAAAGTCCTGAAATCAAAATGTTAATGCAGTAAAAGTAAAGTATTGACAAACTGATTAAAAAAAGCAAGCAGCACTTAAATGTTGTACTTTGTCCATACACTACTGTGTAGTTTAATAGTACAGTACTGCATCATATTTCATAAGCTCATCATTTTCTTTGCATGAAAAAATCTTAATATGAAAAGTAACAAGTAAAAATAAGGTTCAAATCAAAGCACTGAGATATGGTACCTTGAATTAATGAGTACAGTACTTGAGTAAATATACTTATCTGCCTCTGAAGGCAGTACAAATATTCCCAACATGTCTTTGGATGAAATGGATTTTTTGACAGACCTGCAGTAAGTCCTCTAATATCTGTAAACTGTGGGAGGAATGTGTTATGATGAACCAACAACTTCAGCTTCCTTTTATTCTTTGAACAATTACATAATTTCTTCTTCGTTCTGTTCAGCCAGTGTTTGGGTTTCATGCTGAAAATCCCACCTCAGAGTCAGTGCAGCTAAATGCTGTATTCACCCTCCAGTCATACACTTCAAGCTTTTCCCTTTGGGAGAGATCTGCAAGTTATCTCACCAGTTCAAACTGAATCTTAGAGACTGATTCTCTTTCAAGTCAAAAAGCCAATATATGACTGTGCTCAGGCAGCTGCTTAGTTTGTTGGACTCTCACTGAATTTTTAACCAGATTTTTTTTATCATCCAGTTTTTAATCAGTAATAAATGTTCTTCACCTTTAGGGTTAAACAAAGTAGAGATAGAACTGCTTCACATTCAGGCCGTCGTCGTCAGTCAGGTGATTCTCTAGAGAAAAAGATGTCGTCAGATACTCGAGTGAAATATTGTGTATAATGTACAGTAAACCGTACAATACTGTTGATCCTCATGCTTTATTCTCTGTGACAGGTTTGCGTTCCTGGAATGTCGATCTGACAGTTTGTGACCTGAACAAGGAGCTGCAGCTGTTTGAGACCAGACACACCGCTCAGTTTTCTTCACAGGTCAAAGGTCAGTCGGAGCACATGGTCTGTTGCTGTGTTTTGCAGCTTGTGCGAGATGTTTGCGTGACAAATGTCCGTGTGATTATCTCTGTTTTTGCTCAGAGACAACAGCCAGCTCTGAGTTGTTGTGGTATCAGAGTCGAACTTGGATTTGTTGCTACCTGTCAATCATCTTTTCTCTCATGGCTGTTTGCGTGCAGTCGGTCTGCAGCAGATCGGTTTGGATTCAGAGACCGAAAACAACGCCTCCTTTGTCCTCTGCATCTCCTTTGTCCTCTGTCTCCACGCATGCATGAGACAGTTCCTGGGGATGTCGAGGAGATGCAGCCTCTATTGATCAGGCTCACATATGCAGGCTGCATGTGAGAGTGGGAATCAATACGGCTGAGTGTGAGAGCGAACATGATCTGCTGGTGAATATAAGATCAGGCCTGTGTGCTGAATGGAGCCAGTGTTAAAGTGGGTCTGTCAGTGTGACTGCCTAGTATTTACAAAGAAAACACTTGTGTCACCCACATTCATAATGACTGCTCAGCATTTACAGTAGCTTAGTGGGGTCAAACAAGCAGCTCAGACGTTAAGATGCACAGGTTGAATAAATGGAACATTCACTGAGGACGGGTTTTTAAAAAAGCAGTTGGATCTCGGTGCATATTTCTCCTCCCACACACTTCTTTGGCTGCTTGGTGTTATGTAAAGAGCAGAAATAAGCACATCTGTTTGTTGACCTCACTGCTGAGAGTGTGTTTGTAATATACAAGAATCACTATTAACTAACAGTATCGAACCATTTTATAATCAATGAAATGTTGATAGAAATCCATCTTAAAGGTGCAGGCCCAGAAAACTGAGGGCTTTATTAGAGACAGATTCAAAAGAGACTGGAGAAACTGAAGTAACAGAGACTGAGATATATCTTGATTTAAAGTCTAAAGTGTTGCCTAACCAACCAAAACACTGGATCCTACATTTCCCATAATGCAACCAGGAGCAGCAGCATAGTACTCATGATGACGAAACTGGTGTGTAAAAAAAACTGTGGAGTGACCCTTTAAAATAAGTCCAGATGGATGATATTCATTTTAAAGGAACAGTCTGAAATTTTCACATCACTCCTTTGTTTTTGCTTTAAGCCTGCAGTAAGTGGCCACTTGGGGGCAGCAGAAACACATTGCAAACACAACATTGACATATCGTCATCTTCTAAGTTGATGCGTTGAACTTGTTAGCAAACAGTTGCTCATTTTCACATCACGTACTGCGAACACCACAAGCCAGGAGGTGTTTCCCTGTCACTCAGTTCTATTTCTATCACCTTCCTACCATCTTTATTAGTGTGTCTGTCGTGCATCTATTATCACGGTTGTATTCCAGCTTTTCTGCCAACAGCTACATGAATAATGCATTAACTTCTCTTTTCTGTTAGATAACACTTACGGCATTTTTCTTACTTTTCTGCCTCACCTCTGTCACAGATTCACCTGCTCTCTGAACCTGCTCCTCTCTCTCAGTCAGTCTCTCTCTCTTGTCCTTATCGTCCATGTCCTGCCGTGTTTCTCTCCCTCCTGATGTGCTGATTTTCACTGAAGCACAGACAGAGGTTTGCTGAGTGCGGCTCAGTGCTGCTGGAGACTCGGAGATGGCTGACAGCGAGCATCATCCGGCCTCCAGCCTGAGCCCACATGCTGAAGGCAGAACATTTCTCCTGCTGGTGGCGTTAACCCTGTCACTGCCAGGACCTTATTTTTGGAAGTATAATCATGAATTCATACCTTGTAATCCAGTGACGTATTGATGCTACATTATCAGTACTTTTTGTTCAACATCTGGCCACAACAGGAATCTGACTGGTTGCAAAAAACAGACATATATTAGACACATGCAGCTTGGTTGTAGTTGTAATTCCTACATCTGTATTACTTCTTGACACACTGCCTCAAAAAACAATTAAATTCATTTTCTGTTCAAGAAATTGTAAACAAAAGCTTATAAATTCTACTTTTAAGAATATCTGAGGCAACAATAACATTCAAGACGTACATGCTGTTCAGTAATCTGATTACTCTTGGCTTCTTGCTGTAAAGTGATTTCTCAAACAGCCTGTAAATGAGAAGCCTGATGTCTGTAGTTGGAGATTACTGTGAGAGAGAGCCGGCTCCTGCAGGGAGGACGGGTCCTTGGCCTGCTGCAGGTTTATACTTAACAGGGTTTCAAATGGGGTTTTATATGCATGCATTTGCATGAGAAAGATGTTGGAGAGGTTAAGTGTGGCTGTGACAGCAGTTTGGCGAAATGAGAGGAATAATCTTTCCTCTTGATGGGACGACGTGTCTGAGTAATTCAAAGAGTCAAAGTAAAACAGGAATGGACAAAGAGTTCAGTTCACACAGCTGAACAGGATATGTGTAAAATTCAGACATGTGTACGTTCAGTCAGACAAACTACAGTGTGTGGACTAAAGACAAAACGTAAGAACTCCCAAACCCTGCTTCAGGCAGCGTGTGTCATATGACAGAAATAACATACGTATCGTGTATATCAAAAATAACTACGAATAAATCTGATAACACTGATTCATGACCTGCTGTGTGAACATGTTTCAGTGACCAGATTCATGCAGTGCACAGAAACAATTTTTATGATTTTCTTAGTCTGAGTTATTGGTTTGTTGTGTGCACGTAAACACAGTGAAGGACAAACAACATTTTACTGCAGAAAGTGAGAAAAATCTGTGGCACAGCTGCAGTTTGCACAGATCGTCTCCTGCAGTGCTCCATCACAGTCGAACCACACACATGCAATTGATGCTATTGATAAATCTCTGTCTCTTTGTCTTTGAATGCTGCTTGAAAACTGGTCTCACAGATTGAAATCTTGTCCAGCACGTGAACATACAGAGCTGTGTGCAGCAGCCTAAAGTAAATACAGGACAGTCTGTCCCTCAGGACCACCAACAGACTGCTGCAGTCATCAGCCTGCTCAACACACACACCTGCACATGCACACACACACACACACACGCACGCACGCACGCACACACACACACACACACACACACACACACACACACACACACACACACACACACGCACACTTGCACACACACACACACACACGCACACTTGCACACACACACACACGCACGCACACACGCACACACACACACACACACACACACAGGATCGTATTTCAGTAATTTGCAGTATTGGTCTTGACACCGTGGACGCTGCAGACAAGCAGAGAGAACACCAACCTGTCCACATTTTCCCATTTCAGTAATTTAATATGATGTAAGAGACGATCCATGCATTACAGCAGTGTTCCAGCAAACTGCATTACAGCACATTATAGAATCCACTCTGTGCTGGTTTTCCTCCATTCAATTATATCACATAATAGGTGCTGTTATCGTGTCATAGTAACAATTATTTTCCGTTAATTCCTGCCTATGTGACGGGAAAAAAACACTTTAACCTCCGACTGCACGTCTTTAACCTTCTGTAATAAGATGAACAATGGAAGGATTAATAGAGCTCAACACCTCTGTGGATACGAGGAGTCTCACAGTGAGGCCAGCAGCTCTGTGAAGATCAGCTTTGGAACAGCAGTTCTAACCAGTTCTTTAATGGCATGAACAGCATTAAAAACCTGCGAGTGTGGTTACATCAAGGTTGACAGAGGAGTCTTTAGGGAGGCAGATTCACACCACAGGGACGGGAGCAGGTACAGTAACACTTAGTACACTTAGTTTAATTGTGTCTGAGCTGTGAATGAATCTGAGGAGAAGATTGAAAACCTGCTGTGCAGCTTCCCCCGAGTGAACACAGGTTATTTTAAAATCTCTCTTCTTGTTTTATCTCATAAAACATAGAGGTTTGATTCTAAAATGTGTGAGTTGACATCAAACAAACGCACAGGAAGAAGGAAAGCGTCTCAATGTGAAAGTGAAAGTGACTGAGGTCAGGACACGGAGGCCTGGGTGGAGCCAGGTCACCAACAGTCACTGAACCCTGACAGAGAGCAGATCTGGAAGGACTTCAAACTGACAACAGCTCCAGACACAAAGGCAGCAGCAAAGTCTGGTTTTATGATTTAGATCTGAAAGGTGAAGGCGGCTGCTGTTGTTTATGACATGAAAAGACTAAACCCAACGATGTGTTACCTGCTTCTCAAAACTCTCTGAAGCCTATTTCTTCCTTCCTATATTGTTTAAGTCTTCAAGTGGTTCAGTAATTTCCTCAAACAGCTGCTCATTGTAGTTTTTATCACTCAAAGAGGAGGAAACAGTTCATGTGTTGGGGACTATTTTCAGCGGCGGATGAATCCACATTTTATCTCTAGTGAGTCTTTGTGTTTGTGGGATTGAGTCCAGATAAACGACAGTGTGTGAGTTCATGGTGATGAAGGAACAACAGTGAGGCTCAGTGAGGAGGTTTAATGGACACTGAGGACAGAGACAGATCAGACTGAGACACAGAGGATGAAGACAGATCAGACTGAGAGACAGAGGACAGAGACAGATCAGACTGAGAGACAGAGGGCGGAGACAGATCAGACTGAGACACAGACTGAGACACAGAGGACGAAGACAGATCAGACTGAGACACAGAGGACGAAGACAGATCAGACTGAGACACAGAGGACAGAGACACAGAGGACAGAGACAGATCAGACTGAGACACAGAGGACGGAAACAGATCAGACTGAGACACAGAGGACAGACACAGATCAGACTGAGAGACAGAGGACAGAGACAGATCAGACTGAGACACAGAGGATGAAGACAGATCAGACTGAGACACAGAGGACGAAGACAGATCAGACTGAGACACAGAGGACGGAGACAGATCAGACTGAGACACAGAGGACAGAGACAGATCAGACTGAGACACAGAGGACGGAGACAGATCAGACTGAGAGACACACGTGGTGCTTGTTAGCAGCATTGTTGGTTTGATGTGTTTGGGGAGGATTTGTCGACACCACCAGCGCAGAACACACATTACATCAGCATTCTTTATTATTTATTTATTAGTCAGATGAGAATGGAGGATCATCAAGAATTTGGCAATTTGCTGGAATCACTCGGAGGCGATTTAATGATTTGTGGTTCCTCAGGCTGTGTTTCCAGAATTACATCGGGCAGGTTCTTATTGACATCAGCGGTTTGAATAAAAATGACCAAGCCGAGACAGCGATCAATGTCTTTTGCGCCAGGAGGCGGGGGGTGGGGGGTGGGGGTGGATCAGATGTGGAGAGGCTGAGAGCTCAGAGAGCGTGGACGTGAAGGCGCCAGGAGAAGCTGGGAGAGACGCTGTGGCCAGTCAAAGATGATTCTCCCTATTAAAACATTTCATCCTGCTCTTCCAAGAACTGAGGCCTTTATGCGCTCTGCTGGTTTCTGTGCTGCTGGGTCAGGCCCAGGGGAGTTCACAGTTCAGCTGGTGGAGCATGAGACGACTGTGTTCTGTGCTGCTCGCTGACGTACAAAGGTCACATTGGAAAATTGATCGGATCAAGGCAGCGAAAATTATTCAGATGAGGGTGCATCCTAAAAATCAAAGGTCGTTCCTTTTGAGCTTTCCACCGACGGCTCCTTCATTAATGCTCAGAGGGGTTTAGAGATTCACTCCTGCTTCATATTTACTTTTGGGGAAAACCTCTCAGAGCACACACGAGCTGTTTGCAGGACTGACTGGCCTGGAAAAGCACGGCCCCTCCCCATCTGTGCCTCGAATACTAACAGGCAGTTGTTGGAGGAGTGCACAGTCATCATGGCTGACGGGCTCACACAAAGAGAAGACGATACCACCGAGAAGGCAGGATGGATTCGGTGATCAAACACGAGCAGAGAACAGACCTGGCTTCCACTCATCAGATGAAAGACTGAAAGATGATAGACTGTATAAAATATGGACGTAGTGTCCGTGACGTCACCCATAGGTTTCTGAAGAGCAAAAATGAAGCAAATCGTAGTGCGTAGCCATCTTGGTAGCCTACCTCCGGTTACTCCAAATATGGACAAAGAGGTGGAGCGAGGGCGGAGCTGAGGCGGGTCGAATGAACGCTATTGGCTGAAAAAAGCCGCTTTATTCGAAATAATCAAACTAGCTACGGCTAACCAGCTAGGTTAAATGCTAAATATCGTTGCTAGCCGGCTAACCCCACGACGATCTCTTTCCCAAACTCAGTGACTAGAATTAGCCGGGGTGACGCCGTTTAGACCGTCAGTGGCTAGTGGTCAATCAAAGTGGCGCCACTTAGATTGACAGCTATGAATTGTGCATAATGATGTATGCTGTATATTTTAAACGAACGCCTTATAAAAAAATTCGCCCCCCCCCAGAGTTGTCATGGAGTAGAAAAACAGCTTATGAGACTAGAGCCATGTTTTGAACCAGGCTGTAAATATGTTTTTTTTCTGTCGTAAAATCGGACATTTTAACATGGGGCTCAAATGTAATTGACTCCCTTCTGCAGCCTGCTCTAGCGGTTATTGGAGGAACTGCAGCTTTTTTGCACTTCCGCATTGGCTTCATTTTTCAGCGGCGGAGGTTGCCGCTTGGATGAAAGACATGCAGTTTATCTATGGTGGTTGTATGATGGTTGCAGTTTTCACTACAGCGTTCATGTTCGGCATCTAAATTCGTGCACAGATCTTAAAATAGAAAACTGTCAAGCTCATCAGCACAGATTTAGACGCAGCACAGACAATGATCAGAGTCTTTATCTCATCACTTCCACTAAGCTCTCTGGGCTCTGCCACATCACTGCATTCAAGTGGAATCAGTGTTTAAGCCATGGAGTCATTTTTCATTAACATCTCACTGGAGTTAAAATGCAAGCTGTGGGAAAACAACACCATCCAAAGCTAGATTCTCCCTCCAGGCTCCAGCCCTCTGACGCCGACACGGCACAGCTCGGGCAGCCAAAATGGCAGTGACCTCCCTGTTAGGTGGCATATGTGCTGAAGGACAGCCAGAGCCCTCCGGTCTCACAGATTCCTGAAGGCCCTGCTCGGCCTCCCGAGAGCCGGAGAGCACAGACACACACTGACACAGCACAGACACCCAACGTGGGGAGAAGACGAGTCAGACGGGGGTTAAAGAGTTGAGACGGGGTGGCTGATGGTTTCTGACAGAGGCATGCTGGGAAGTGTGACGAGAACAGTTAGAGAAAAGAACCAGCCAACTTTCTGGTGTGAATCCTGCACAATCAAAGATCAGAGCCACTGTTCATCAAACACAGGGAGATTTGTGGCATCAAACTGATACAATCAACTCGGCACAAATAGCTCATATCATAATGCACTATATCAGTGCATTATCAGTGTCCATTATACTTTAATGCAGCCGTTGAAGGGAGTTCATGAAATGTAGGAACTCACTAACTGTATTAGAAATAGACAAGAAATGACATTATAGACATTAACTGAACATGAACAAATAATAATCCTTTAACTTTTTTCTTGGTTGACCTGGTGACTGAAACTTATCTGTAAAGAGATATTTTTACGATACATTAAATAGCTACTGCTGAAAGAATGATGGCCATGAAAGGTATAGAAAATAATGAGGTTGGATATAATGAAAAATCTCTGACCTTCAATTTGCTCTCGTGTTTACAGGAGCTCATCAAAACTGCTTCGTGACCACAAAGTAATTACATTCATTCTGACTCAAGTCAAATCGCTCCTTTTTCCTCGAGCGTCCTTTTAAATCTCGACCTCTTTCCTCGTCAATTTAAAGACCCTTTCTTAGCCCCTGAAGACGCTGACTGACCCCCGGACGAGCCGTGCATGTTGACGTCCTCTCGTGTTGCGTCATGATGAAATGGAGGCATTATGACACGTACAGTAGATAATCAGTGCATCCATCACCGTGCGTCCATTAGCGTCTCAGTATCTCCCCACCGGCCCACGGCGCACTGTTTCCTGATTGACTGATGAGGCGCAGGGACGACCTGGCAACATGAAAGATCTGTTTCATCCCAGGAGAGAGGAGGAGGAGGCTGGCAGTAATGGCCTCCGTGAATGCAGCTGTCGCCCACACGGTGCGATTAATAAAGGCTCAGTGGACCCACGCTGCCGGCTGATAGCTGATAAACAAAGCCTGGTGGCATCAGAGGGCCCTCAGGGGAAACGTCGTCGATAGTGGGCAGCAACGCTCAGCAGCTATAATTCAATATTACTGTTTATTGTCTCGCACCGGAATCCTATTATTAGATGATGCTGTCAATTTAAGTTGTAATTAAAGCTAATGGAATGAGTTCTCTGACATAATACATTAGAGTCAAAAAAGTATTTCAATTAATCTTTTAATATTGATCTCAGATGTTTCACCCAGCTTGAGTTATTTGAATGCAGCGTGTTAGTAACTACAGTCATAGGTAAACTGAGCACTGAGATGTTTTCTTATTTCTAATTGGATTTCATCCTTTTTTCTTTCTTGTTGTTTCCATTTTTTTGCTGATGGAGTTAATTTGTTTCAGCTTGTTTAAAGGTGCCCGTGGAGTTTTTGGCCACTAGTGGTGCTAAAGAGTAATGTGTTGATGAGCAGGTTCCTGTTTTGTTTGTATCCTGACGTAACACGAACTCCTGCCGACATTTTCACGCTGTGACCGACAGAAACAGCAATGTGCCAGAAAAAGACAGGAAAGAAAAAGTTTGCTAGCAAATATGAACGTGAGGTTCCGATATATTAAAAATGTACTTTATGTAACCCTTATAATTTGCAAACTCAGTCGTCTCAGGGGCTGTGGGCCTGGCGGGTTACAATGGTCTTGATTCTGTTCTTTTAATGCGGTCTTCCGTGCTAACAAATTCCAAATACGACAGTTTAGCAGCTTTATTGACAACCCGGCATACACTCACGAGCGCCAAGCGCTCTCTCTCTCTGTCCGTCCCTTAAAGCCGCTGTACCAGAACACGGGTAGGAACAAACATTGAGCAGGGCAAGTAATACAAAATAACAAAATATCTGATTAAATAATTGATGGAATAATATGTAAGGTCCAACATAAATTTATACCAAAATAATAAACATCTCAAACAAATGTAAATGAATATAATTATACACAAATGCATTTATATAAAAATCGTTTTGTTCTGCCCTAAGGATACAAAAAGCATCTGTTGATTAGAAATACTGAACGTGGAAATGAGTTGACAGATAGCATCATTAGTTTTGATGTTTTGAAGTATTGAACAAATTTCGGCCTGATGATGGCGCTAGATGGAAAGTTATTCCGGCTCATCCTGAGTATTAATTTAACCATGAATGTGTGAACTAGGTTTCATACATAAAGCCACAAATGTCAACCTCATGACGAACAGGAAGAGGATAAAGTCATTAAGACTGATCCTCTGGGGACCATGCATCCTGGTTATCCACCCAATAAACTACAGCACAGACCAACGTATATCCCAGAGTCACCCTGCTCTGTTATGCTCTTCATGCATCGCAGTGGTTTGTGAATAAAGGGAGTGTTGACATCAGATAGTACTTGATTTGCCCACAGACCCACACCTGAAGGCTGAGTGGGTGTTCACAGGGCGAGACGGACGCGGCAGCAGGCTGCAGCTGACAGGCGCCGACAGAGATGAGTGATGGCTGCAACAGAAAAGAGGCTGTCAGGAAGCTGAGCGGCAACATTAAAGACCCATCACACACACACACACACACACTGGACACGCAGGTATGAGATCATCCACAGCTCCAGTCTCCTCACGTACACACACGCTGGCAGGGAGACAACAGGGGAAAGGGCAGAGCAAACAGTATCCACAGTAATGGAGGCAGATGCATCATGAGTGGGCAGGAATATAAAGTTGCCGTCTCAGCAAATCTACTTCCTGTGTGGCACTACTGCATTACTGCATTATTAACCACACGGATAACTCATGCTCTCTCCTCTATGGTCTTTAAGTTTCTCCCTGGCTCGGGGATCCCTGTGTGGCTGCTGAGCCAACAGAGGACCCGGTCATGAGCTTTGTGAACGGCTCAAATCACAACAGCAAATCACAGAGACGTGCTCGGAGAAGAAACACGAGCAGGTCACAGCAATGAGCAGGGGAATGATTTGGTTCAGATAATACCCTGCAGGCACAATTTGCAATCTGTGTCAGTTATCTAATGCATAGTTAAGATTTTAATGACACGCCTTGAAAATTTCCAGCATTTGTTCTGGGTGCGGTTTAGGAGAACGTGCGTCGATTAATAATTCAGCAGGCGTTATTGATCTGTCCCTCGGCCTCTCTGCAGTCAGGGCTGTACATCCAGAAGGAGTCCACAGCCTTTCATCTGGACCCTGACGACACACACACATGTGCACACACATGCACTAATGATGTGAAAGACAATGCGATTACTGTAAGGTGAGCTGCGCGGGGAAAGACGAGCGTCTGCGGGGATGTTTGTAATGTCTTTGAGATGGAGGACAAACACTGAGTTACCAGTTTATTAGGTGCATCTATACACTTTACTGCACAACAGCACTGCGGGACAGTCAGTCATTCAGTGGCTTATAAGATTCAGTTTATGCTGACGGCAAACCTGGTTAGGGAAGCGTGTTAGTGCTGTATTAGATTGGATTATTCTAAGATTCTGTCCGTCCCATTTCCATACAGAGCACGATGTGGACAGGACAAGTTATCATTGCTACAAGTTTATATATGTCATCTCATAGGAGCTGCGACTAAGTCTGAATATAAATCAGAAAATTAATCTATAAAACAGTGAAAAGTGTCCGGATCGTTCCAGAGCCTGAGCTGATGTCGTCTGATTGTTCATTATGTTCAACAGAAAGTCCAAAACTTAAAACCAGGGAGTTAAGAGATGATATAAAAAAGAAAGACCTCAAAGACTAAAAAGCTTCAACAAGAGACTATTTTGTGCTTTTGTTTGACAAATGGTTTAATGATTAATTCATTATCTCTTCATTGCTTTTCTGTCCATTAGCTGACTTTCTGTTCCAGCACTTCTTTCTGGGGGTGGGGGGGCTTCTTCCATCTCCAGACGTCCATCAGTCTGGAGAAGTTTTGACAGTAACTCACAGTAATGAGTCTGAGGGGAGCTGAGGGTCGATGCATTTAGTTTTTAAACTGACACTAGTTCATTGTCATATGTATTTTAAAAGGCCTTGTCTGAAGCCAGAGAGGAGAATTTCATTTAATGCAAAAGGACAGAAGAAGGTGAGAGAAGCTGCTTCTTTGCTATAACACATCAAAACGTCATCTGTCGACTGAGCCAGTCAACTTAAGTGCAATGCTTTGATGTTTTATGTGCAGAGAGCGCGTCTACATTCATTCGGCTCAATGGGGAATTTTACTTTTTACCACTGGCGGCTCTATGTGGATCACTTTTTTTTAAATTGTGCAAACGCCAGATTTCACCAATCAGCCAATCAATAGCTTTGTGTTTCTTTGCATGTTACAATACACCAACAAAGGCAAGAAGAAAAAAACTGCAAGCGAGCAAATATGAATATAAACAATGCCAATTTAAAACATTTAAAAAGTCTCCTTTGCAAATATTTCAGGAGGGAAATGCACTCAGTGCTTTTAATTGGCCTCAAAGAAGCAAAGAATGAAGCTCTGTTCACCAGAAAACTCAAAACAGGGAGACTTTAGATTTTAGATGAAATACACTGTATATCTGTACCAGTTTTCCTTTTTTCATCCTCTGGAGATGATGAATGCTTTAGAAAATGTTGTGACAGTCCAACCGGTGCTTGTTGAAATATTTCAGTCTGAACCAAAGTGGAGCCGTAGCTTCAGTGGTGTTTGGTCTTTATTTCTCAGATGTGACTGATTCAAGTGACACTGACTGACTCAAGGAAATCCTTCACCATAAGTGTGTGGACATACTACAGTATTTACTCCAGTCGTCTGACCTCGTGTTGTAGTACCACTGCTGCTCAGACATTTCTCAGCTCAGGGTCAGTGAGAACACGGCTGCTGCCTGTTAGATGAACTGCTCCACACAGGTCACAGAGAACAGATCAGGTCCAAAGCTCGCAGTCACGATCTCAATATTCGTCCTTCCCACAAACACATCGGTCCACGAGTACTGGAACCATGTGACCTTGAGCAGCTGCTGCGTGTGTGTCCTTCCGTGTGTGAGAGCAGTGAGAGTGATGTAAGGGTGGAGGAGGGTTGAGAGGAGGGCTGGAGGAGCCGAGGCGTTGGTGGGAGAGAGAAACGGCACGTCTGGAGAGGAGGGCGCGGCACGCCGGCCACCCGAGCTGCACCACCAGCAGCTGCCTGACATTTAGAGGAGACTGCTGGACATCTGAGATGATGCTGCATCAGGGCTGCTTCGACAGAGAGGATGTGATTTCACTCACAGGCTTTTTACAGAGGAGCTGAAAACGCCGACCGCAGGCTCTTTTCAAAAGTCTCAATCAGAATGAGACCTGAAGGGCGAAACTTTCCTGATCTCAAAGTTGATAAATGACAGTTTTTCTGCTTCTTGAGCTATTTCTGTATCAAAGCAATAATTTTCTGTGTGATCCAAAAAAAGTTATTTAAGGGACAAAGTGATTCACGTCTAGACGACTTTTGATAAGCAATGACATCCGTCTGTGTGAATAAGCATCAGTCTCTGTTAGTAAAATGCTGTGATTCATGGTTTGTTGTGGGTCAGGCTGAGCTGAGAGTCTATTTTAGTTTGACTCTGTCCCACCCAGCAGCTGCTGTTTGAGTCACAGCTGTTTGAAAAGTCCCTTCCCAGAACAGACCATCCACTCGCTTCCCACTAAATAATAATATCTGACTTTATTTGTCTGGATTAACTGTGTTTGTCCATCATCCACCTCCACAGGAAACTTGGTGTCAGGGACTGATTTACAGGACGAGGAGATGAATGTCAGTAAATAATATTTCACACACATGGGTTGAAGACAAATGAGTTTCTAAAGGAGAAAATTACACAAACACTCCGATTTGCTTTAAAGCATCTTTTGTCTATTTTCTTGAAAATTTTGTCCTATTAATTAGCACTGATGATCATTTTTACAAACAGCAGACAGTTTGAATCTGGTTTCATTCAGTTGTTTCCTGGTTGAAAATCAGTTTCCAGTGTGAGACAATAACTTACTGTGAACATCTACTTCATAAAGCTGTAAGAAAAAACTGAGAAACGGCATCAAAATGTTTCTCTTACTATCATAGAAGAGGAATCAAGTATTTGCATTTTAGAAGATGCAGCCAGTTCACTTTTAGCTTAAAAAAGATCAAACCACGAACAAAACTGTTGACTTAAATCAAGTCAGTTTTATTTATATAACCATGTATCATAATTTGCCTCAAGGGGCTTTACAATCTGCTGTGTACAATTCCTTCTGATTCAGTATTTTTTACAAGTTAATGGAGAATTGGCCTCCAAATTTATCACTTCTATCAGGTGGATACAAACACAAGCACGACTCCAGTGTGATGAAGATGATGTTTGTCTGCTGGAGGCTTGTACGAGCAACATGTTAGTCATAATATGATAATATGTCAGAATCGAGTCTGTCAGTTTCCTGTAGAGTTTTTCTGCCCCTCAGGAATAAAAGCAAGCAAACAAACATTAATGCAGCTTTAACAGCCAAATCCATTTTTATCTACAGTCCAAACTGAAAAGAAAACTATGAAACCGAAACCTTCCAAGAGGGACGATGACAAATCAGCTACATGACAGAGTTTCCTTCTACAATTAAAAACACAACATGGCTTTTTCATAAAAAGATAAAAACAGGCCTTTTTTCAGACTAAAAACCAGATTAAAAACCAACCATTGCATCATCATCACCCAGAAACTCCTCATATTATCTAATTTACGAGAAACGCTTTACATGATTGTTGCTGGATCAGTTTTGTCCCTCTGAATCTGGGCTGTACACAAAAACCATATAAAACCTGGACCTAGACTCTGTGACGTCACCTGTCAGTTTCTGAAGAGCGAGTTTGAAGCGAACTGGCATCTTCTTGGCAGTGTGTGACTTTTTGGACCGTCTGTTAGGGCAAGTATCAGCACAGCAGCTCTGTTATTAATCTGATATTTGCATGACAAATTATAAGAGACCACACCTTTAATTAATGCATAATTTTAAGTCTTAATGTATTTTAATTGACTGTTATATAAAAGAATTCACTCCGGTACAGTTGATGTCATGAAGGAAGAAATAACTAAGAAAATATAGAGACTAAAACTGTATTTTGCACCAGGCTGTAAACATGTTTACCTCTACTGTAAAGTGTGAAATTTTAATGGGGGGGCGGTTGTGATGGGATTGACTCCCTTTTTGCAGCCAGCCTCTAGTGGTCATTCGAGGAACTGCAGTTTATTTGGGCACTTCCGTGTTCATTTCTCATCCTGGGAGGTTGTAGCTCGGGTGTACGTCGGGTTCCTGAATGCAGCAGCAGTGTGACGTTCAGGTGCCGATCCCCGGGCCTCCATCTCCATCCTCATCCGCATCCGCAGCATCAGGACCAGCAGAGGCAGCCTCCCCGCCCCTCCCCCTCCTCCCCCCTCTCTCCATCACCGGAGGACGGACACACAGCGGCTCTGCTCGGTCTGTCTCTCTCTCTCTCTCTCGCTCTCTGCCGCCGGATCGTCGCCTCCGCTCGGGTTTTCCGTCATGTTTTAGAGGCTTGTGGACTCGCTGGACCCGGTCTCTCTGATCCGGCTGCTCGTTTCGTAACCGCCTCGTTAATCCGCCTGCAGATGGTCGAAGGCTCTGAAGGAATCTGAGCGCGTGAAGATTCACTGGCATCAACTCTGCGTCGCCTCTGAGACTCGACGTGGACCAGATATAATGTGAGTAACATCAGTGTGTTTATATCTGCTGCGAACTGAAGATCCCATTAGATCTGATCCTGTCAAATCTTTTCCCGTCTACATGCATGGGCTGCATTTTCATCACATCATGTACTTTCAGTTTAGAAACCATGAGTCCTGGATCCTGCAGGAGGCTGTTGATACCAAAAGAGATTTAACAATTTAAAAAATACATTTGTTGTAAATATCATCTTTCTCCTCTAGATGATGCTCTAGATGATGTTTCAACATCAATGTCAGGATAAAAATCTGGAGGAGAATCTGAAAATTCCTTTATTTTATTGTTATTGCTTTTTTTATTTGGCCTTAAAACTGTCCAGTGAAATAATATTAGCTCATAACAGATATATAATCCGCCTTAAATGTGTAATGTGCAGTTACAGACTGAGCTCCTCAGGTCATTGATCCTGATCTTTGACTCGTTTCTGTCTCTTTGCTCTTGTCATGGAGCAGGATGATGGTGCAGTTTACGGTGTCGGTGGAGTTCAGGCCTGCAGCCTCTCTCTCACCCACCACACTGTAAACAGCCTCTCTGACTCATGTGCACATCTGAACACACACTTTACGCTCATTTGTCAGCTGCTCTCAATTCAGCTCAGTAAATTGGGGTGACCTGATTTTTGAAGGTGGAGAAAAAAATATAAAGCATCTCCTGACCTGAAGGCACCAGCTGAGCCTGAGCGGCCCTGAAGCCCAGTCCCTGGTCTGTGCAGGCCGCTGAGGCTCAGCTGTGGGAAAACTGGAGGGTTGTGGATTAGACTCTGAATAACCCCAAACTTATGCAACCGACCAGACAAAAATATCTAAATATAGAAAGGTACACACAGACGACTGGCAGCTGCTTTAATCCACAAACATGCAGGGCCGATTTTTTATTTACACGATGGAAAAGTAATATCCTTGTGAGGTCGCTGGTAAAGACTGACACACATTATTAGTTGGTTCATCAATTAGTGGATCGATTGAAATAATCAACGACAAATTTCATAATAGATGAATCGTTTATGTCTGTTTTAGGACTCCATTAATCTTTTTCCAGATTTATCATCAAGTCCATTAAATGTCAGAAAAGAGTTAAAAATGCTCAACACAATATTTCAGAAATTCCAGGTGACGTCTTCAGTAGAGCTGAAACAATTGATCGATTAATTAACAAGCTGATTGGCAAAAAGTCTCTTTTGGACTGTTCGGACTAAACGAAGAATCTGAAGACGACCAATTAGATTCATTACTGGCCAACCTCATTATTTTCCTGATTAATTGTTTAGTGGATAAAATGTGAGCAGGAGTAGTGAAGGATGGAAGTAAGAGCTGGGCCCAGAACCCAAAGACATTTAGTTCACCATCGCACAAGACAAAGCAAAGCAGCAAATCCTCACATCTGAGGAGCTGGATGATTGACAGCTCAACAGCTCTGTTTGAGAAACGACTTGATCCATTATCAAAGAGTTGCAGATTTGGTTTCTGCTTTTTTTTCTGGCATTAGTTGGACAGAAGGAGCGTCACCATTTTTCACAATTATCTGACATTTTATCAATTAACTGACTAATCAAAACATAAATTACTGTTAACTGCAGCCTCTGTACTCTGAAACCAGATCAGACCCAGTTAACCAACCAGTGCTTTATTATCACTAACTGGATGCTGGAAGCTGTCTTTGAAATGTCCTTGAGGCGTCTTCACCTCCTGCGCAGGCCGAAGCGTTTGGACGTGCAGACTGAGCAGGAGGACGGAGACGAGCAGGTCGTCTCTCCTCATGTTTTCAGTCTTTTCTAATGTTTAAAGTCGACTGGGTGAGATCAGATCTTTATGCTATTAGATTCTGCTGTAGACAAACCCCCGTCCGTGAAGCCCTGAGAAACCCCCCACGCCCGCCGGTAGCGTGCTCTGTGAACTCCCATAATGCCTCAGGGTGGGTGAGGCAGAGTGCTGAGCTCAGCGGGATCAGGCAGGGTGGAGCGTGGAGACGCTGGAAGCACAGCAACAAGGAGAGTCGTTATTTTCAGGGTTGGTGGAGGAGTGGCCTCCAACCGACCGGAGTCACACTCGCTCGACCAGTGAGAGACTGGAAATGAGCTCAGACCTGCTGTTTTTAAAGAAAAGACTCAACCAAGCCTCATTTAAAACCAGACGAACTATGCTGCAGCTTACGTTTCTCTTTGCGTCACTGAGTCAGAGTGTTTCAACATCCAACCAGAAACAGAGAAATCTACAGACTAATTTAAGTGTTCAGACTAAACCATCCGTTGATTGATGCTTTCTGTATCACCATTAACTCACACACTGTAGTTTATCTGGACTCAGTCCCACAAACACTCATTTGAGACCAAACATGGATTCATCCGCCGCTGAAAATAGTCCCTGACATATGAACTGTTTCCTCTTGTTAGTTTGATAAAAACATGAGCAGCTGTTTGAGGAATCTACTGAACCTTTTCTAAGAATGAAACTTTAGATCTGTGAGCTGTTTTTAAAGATGTGTGTCTTCATTAGGAACCTCCTTCTGACCTTGGACTCTCTTGGTTTTGTCTTCATGCAAGAACAGTCGGACAAATATAGACATAACACCAGTCTTTCCCTTAAGATGCTCCAGACAACATGATAAGTAACTGTGCATCACATGGTGTCGTCTCAGCTGAAAATTCAGTGTTGGCACTGCTAACGGGTTTCAGAGCTGCTAACGAGCTCCGTTTCTTTACCTGAGGCCGGATTGGTTTCTGCAGCAGGAGATGGAAGAAGTGAAGCAGCGACATTTTGAGATGTGACACCACGAAGTTCGAAGAGAAGGTTGAGGTATTAATGACATTTATTGAAACCCAGGCTGATGTTCAGTACCGTGTTTGAGGTGAAGGCAGTTTTCACAGAGACCAGCTCCGTTTGTGCTGCTCATGCTGTGAGCTGTAATTACACTCTGCTCTGTATGTGGAGCTTCCATCATCTCTCACAGAGCATCCTCTGATGACGATCACCTTGAAATCGTCCTGAGTGGAAACTTCTACCAAAGCACAACAGGATGCTCATTTAATCAGACATGTTTGTGCCCAAGTTGCTCTTTTCTTAAAGGGCTGTATCCAGATAATGAGGTCAGTGATCTTTTAATTATCATATTTGATTTGATAAAAGTTGGATTAAATTGAGTAAAACAGTGGGGAAGATTTACAGCAGTGCTGCAGCCAGGACAGACCATAATTCATCAATAGCCTTTCCTCCTTTCATATAAAATCATTTTCTATTTTGTTCTGGCAGTTTGGAATCTCACAGTGCTGAACTGAAACTGTATCTATCTGTATAAGTATAAACACCAGAACAGAATTACTGAAATGATCCAAAATCCAAAAGTGAATTGATTCAAATTGCAGAATTTATCCAATAAATCATCAACTCTTAATACAACATGACTAGAGTTGTCTTACTGCAAGTGTCCTCAAACCATCTGACTTCAAGACCAAAGATTCTAGTGTCTCTTCTACAAACAGTCGATGCTCAGTCGGGCTTCACGCAAGAATGTTTTTGTATTTGTATCCTAAACTTTGAATGTCACATCGTCATCAGCAGGTGCACACTAAGATTTCATCAAGTCTGTTCCACTCAAAACTTCAAACACAAGCAGCACTCAAATCAAATCCTCAACGAATATCTTTGGTTACATGAATCTACCTAAATTCTATATGTCCAAGTGCTATAATATGGCTGCTTTGTGTGAGCCGTTCGGCCGCAGCAGCCAAACAGTCAGGCAGCTTTTAATATGGTGAAATCTGCTGCTGCACCACAGGCTCTAATTCAGCCCTGTGATTATTTCCCTCAAGACTGGCCTGAAAACTGCAGCAGTGTTAGTACGTGTGCCGCTGGAAGCAGCAGGTAGAAATCACCTGCGTGTCACAGTCACGTCCCTCTGGGGAAATGTACACTCGAAGGCCTTTTTATAACTGTGTGTCTCCGAGTCATGATTCACGTTAATGTTTCATGTGCTGCAGTTACAGTCGTGCTTCAGAGCCGTGTGCTCGTTTATCCTTCTGTTCAGTTTACGTGTTGTGATGAAAGAGGACTGAACTGATTGGTCGGGACAGAACAGTGATTTACTGATGCACCGATCAATCAGGTTTCTTTAAAGAAGAAACATCAGCTCGGCTTCAGTTACAGTTGGAGACAGTTACCTTCGAACCATCGTCATGGTTACGCCACAGAATTGCTCCCCATCAAACTGTAACATTGAACCAGACCGAGACATCTTCAGCTCTGAATTGAGTTTCCATACAACAGTCTTCATGACCATTTTGATTGTGAACCATGACTGAATCGTTCGAAACAAAAACTCCTCATCTCCGTTATCTTGCTCCCTCCTACCTGCTCCGAGTGACCTGTGAAGACGAGGCGAGTCCATGTGTCACTCACACTGTTGTGCAGCTCCTGTAGTAACTGCAATCGTTGTATTTGAGAACTGACCACTTCGGTCCTTGTTTCAGCTCAGCTCGCTCTCCCTGCTCTGACCTGAAGCTCTGACCTGAAGCTCTGACCTGAAGCTAGGGCTGCATGATTATGGCCAAAATGATAATCACGGTTATTTTTATCAATATTGTAATCACGATTAATAATCACGATTATTCATTATGTTAGGTAAAGCGTACCTTTTAATTGCACTTTTTTTAAAAAACAAACAAACAAGTTTTCAAATTGAAACTTAAAATAATCATAAATCAAACAATAAGCTAAAATTCACCCAAAGACAAAGGGAAAAAAAATGCTATTGCAAAATGCAATTATAAAGTGCAAACAAACAGAAAACCGGCCTTATTACATCCGTTATTTCAGTGTGTCTTTGAGAGGTGGATGGATACGGTGTCGCCCGGTGCAGAGTTGCTGTTATGGTTGTCTGGGTTGGCGCTGGACACAGACAGGGATTTAATGGAGTCAGTTCAATATATCTGCGATCAGACCGGGGACGTCCTTGCTTGTGTGTCCCAGCCCGAAAGGGTTGCAATTGCGATTTGGAAACTGGCTACCGGCACTAACGATAACGCCGCCCCCAGCCCCTGACGTAGTCGGTGCTTAGCTCTGGACCAGCGAAGAGTTGGTGTTTTTAGCACCTGGAGCTGGTGCTTATGTGGTGGAAACAATAAGGAAACACTGCTAAGTCAGGCACTGGCTCCGAACTAGCACTAGCACCAGCGCAGTGGAAAAGGGTCAACAGTAGATGCTGCTCCTTTACGAGGCACTAGCGGCTCCTCACTGTCACTGCCTGCTGCTCCCGACATTGCACTCTCTCACAGTTTAATCATTTGTAGCTGCCGCTGCTGCAGGGTTCGCTCGCTTGCTGTTTAGGCAGCGTAATGATGAAGCCCTAACCTATGGGTCGCCCCCTGGTGGTTGGCTGACTATTGGGTTGAGAAAGTGCTTGACTTGACATGCAACAGAGCTCGCTTTTTAAATGTTAAAATTGCCGACGATCATCTTAATTTAATCGTGGCAGCCAAAATCGTGATCGTGATTAAAATTCGATTAATTGTGCAGCCCTAATGAAGCTCTGACCTGAAGCACAAATCGTTCACTCACTAGGAACAACACTGAGCTTTGAAGCTGATTTGACAAACTGGTCAAAGCGTGTCATTACAACTTTCCGCTCTGACAGAATCATGGGAAAAGGAACGGCCATAAAACAGTGAACACATTTTACATTACGAGCCACGTGAGAAAGTTATTTTCTCCCAAGTTATGGGATAGCCAACATCTCTCCGCTCAGCTGGTGTTCAGGCTCTATGGGCGCTGGACTCTTTTCAGTGACTGACTCACACAAACTCAAGTCAATACACTGAGTCAAACCTCCCGCTTCTATTAATATTTACAGCTCGGCTAAAGAACGCAGATAACAACAGTCATTATATTCACATTCAGCTTTTCCTGCTGTGACTAATAACCCTCATAACGACTCTGACCAGACATAACGAGGCCAACACTGAGCTTTTGTTATCGAGGAGCGGGATCATTCATCAGGCTGCCCCTCAGAACCAACCAGCTCCGACGTTAGAAACCAAAGCTTCTGCC
Organism: Centropyge bicolor; assembly: GCA_037975185.1. Classification (NCBI taxonomy): domain Eukaryota; kingdom Metazoa; phylum Chordata; class Actinopteri; family Pomacanthidae; genus Centropyge; species Centropyge bicolor. The sequence goes on along the minus strand of JBBMOC010000096.1, from coordinate 345,766 downwards.
AGCTGGACGCTCGGCCCGCAGCGACCTGCCAGACAGAAGAACAGAATGAGTTTGTTCTGGAGCTTCTGTGGCCAAAATGTCTTTGATAGTTCGACTCAATTTGCTGCAGCAGGCGTTTGAAATAATCCTCAATCCTTGAGGGATAAATGGAAAAATGTGTCACAGTTGGCTGAGATGTAGAGCAACGGGTTGTGTGAGAGTTATTCACTACAAAATCTGTCTGTTAATTCATCGAGATAGTTTTAATGTTGTCACTATAGGATACGGGTGCATGTGGCCGGAGTCAGAGCTTCTTCTTCCTGTCGTATTGTCGCAGCAGTGGAAACACTGAAGCGCCACAGGCCACGTTCCCCTGCTGTGTTTTTATCACTGTGGGTAAAGCAGTGGCAGAGTGGAGCCATGTGGACTCACACAGAGCCACATGTACGGGACGTGGTCTACTTTTACCACGAGCCTCACAAATAAACACACAGCTGACGTCCGTGTCCGCCAGCGGGCAGAGAGCGTGTCGCTGCCGGCTTGGACGGCAGCCGCTGCAAATCCCTTCCCATCATGCACCAGAGGCACGAGTGTGTAGGCTCGCTCTGCTCTCGACTTATTCCTTAAAACACCCACTCGCTATTAGACATCTCACTTAGATTTCCAAGTGTAGAAGGAAGCTTTTCCTCTGCACCATCTTATTTTGTAAAGCTCAGTGAAACAAGACTAAACTCATTGGTTCAATGATCGTGTCTATTTACAGTAAACACTCATATCAGACATGGGAAGTCGATTCTTATGAAGCTCCTGAGGTCCAATAAGATTTTTTTAATATTGTGCACAAGTTAATAACTTGCAACAGTGACCTTTGTTCATCATTGATTATCTGTATAAATCATTAGTTCATACAGTGAATCATTGGATGATTGTAGCACGAGTATAACAATAAGGCCATTATACAGTATGTGTATGGTTGTCTAATAGTAATTTTACAGGTGGATTAATGAAGAATCTTGGTGTAATAATATAAAATATCCATTAAGAATAATGGAGCAGTATTTATAGTGTTTTTAATTATGCTTTTATTCTCTAAAGAGAAGAAGAAGCAATAAAGTGAGAAATGAAATAAAGGTCACAGAAACAAGTTATTAACTTCTCCATCTTGACAACAGTAACAGACAAAACTATATTAGCATCTTGCCATTTCTGTAGCTTTAGATTGTGAATCACGATGCAAATATTACCATACATGATACATGATATAGCAAAGCCTTTAGATTTAGGAAGACAACAAAAACTGGAAGCGCTACCTTCTATATTTCATAATTATGACTTGCTATTTTAAAATGGTCATCCATCATCTATTTCATAAGGCAGATTCTTAATGGCACCACCTGATTTATTCCCTCTTTGCTTTGAGACAGTGGGAGATATTATAGCTGCTAAATAATGTGGATATGATATTATCATAAGTTTGATAATCTGATCCTCGAGGAAGTGGAGTCTCCCCAGGAGGTGGATATATAAACCAGCACAGGATGCTTCATGTGCACAGTCAGAAAAACATCCACGCTTTCAGAATGTGTGACTCTGATTCCACAGGCATCCACGTGACAACACTGACCGTCGTTATCCAGCTGCTTTTAAAGGAAGCAGTTCTGGTCTAATGCACCAACCAACAACGACCTCATGCATGTTTTACTGTGGCTTCGTCCCTCAGAGCCAACAGGCTGAATCACAGTTGTACTACGGCAGCTTCCTCCCTCAGTCACTCCCCTATTATTAGTCCCTGGTATTCAGAGGCACGAGCCACCGAGGCCCAGATTTGTTTCCATGATAACAGTCTGACTGATGAGTGGGCGCACGAGTGGCTTCACAGGAGATCGTCCTTGGACATGTAATAACTTGAAGCAGAGTGAGGTGGTTAATCAGCTTCTCAGACATGCAGGGCGTTAATACCAGTCGGTTGGAGTGGCAGCGTTTTGTCACCAGGGAGCAGCAAGGAATCATGGGCCGCCTCCCTTCATCTGATCGACACACAAACATTGCTTCATCTGCCACAACCCAAACGCTCAAATTCATCAACACACAAGAATAACAGCTGGATTTAAAACCAAGCTCTCCCCAGTGTTTCCTCTGTTAAAGCTGTGGAGCGAAGTCGGGCCTGGTTTCGGTTGAGAAGTGTTGACAGAAATGTTTGAGAGCTGGCATCAAATTCTTGGCCAGATTTTTAGATGTTTTAATTATTCTTTGATTTTGTTGCCAGGCCCGAAGGGAAGAGAGCCACGATTAGCCGATTAACTGATTAGCTGATCAAACAGAAAACGGATAAGCAACAATTCTGATAATCCATTAAATCATTTTAAAATCCCAGACACGTCCCAGATCCAGGATTTTGGGTTTCATGTCTTTGTAAAGTAAATATCTTTGGCTTTTTGGCAGTTGTGACAGTTTCCTGTTATTTTATAGGTCCAACAATTAATCGCTCAGTCAAGAAAAGAATCGATCAAACAGTCAGTTGCAGCTTTAATCAAGAACCCAGAAAAGCAAAAGCAAACCTTGGATCCAAACCTCAGACGACTGATCCACATCTGAGAACCACAACACATCGAGTACCAGGCTCAGTGTGTTGTTCCATTCATGGCTTTGACTCACTGAAATGATTTTATCCTGGTTTCTTTTCCTCTGCTCGACAGTGAGTCTAACAGAGGAGGAAATGTTCATACCTGTGCGACGTCAAGGTCGTAGAAACGGTTCCATCCTGTTTCCAGCTCTTTGTCCTTCAGGCCTCCTCCTCTGGTGTCGCCGCTCAGATTAATGTCCGAACAGTTAGAGGCTCTAAAAGAGATGAGAGAGTGAGATAATGATGCATGTAGGTGATGTAAGACTGGTGTGTGCAGTCAGTCATTATTTCAAAGATTTGATTGGAAACATTACTTTTTATATCCAAATGTTACAGGATGAAGTGATGGTCACTCCTTCAGTTTCCCTTTCTGTAATAATAGATAATTTAACACAATCCTGAAAACTGAAAATCATGTTGGTTTTGTTCCAGTCACGGTCCGTTGGAGTCGACAGTCACATAAAATCACAGTGTGAAGTCTTCAGATTCAGGTCGCTGCCGCTCATTTACATAAAGGTTTTTTAAATGTCTTTGATATTTGTGGCTGTTGATGTTGTTGAAGGAGACAGAGCAGTGAATAAACAAAAGATGAAGAAGAGCCCAAATGTTTGTGGAGTGAGAGTGGAGTGAACAAGTGAAACAGAGGATCTGACACTTGTTTCCTCCTCTTTGGCCTTTTCAGCACAAATGTCACTGCATATAATCAGTTCAAGCTGCTGCTTTGCCTCCATGTTTGTTTCTGTGCAACAACATGTTGCAATTTGCCAAAAGGACACAAACACAGACAAAACAAGGAGACAGGATCTGATCGGCCAATCAGTGGGGTCGAGCGGAAAACTTACAGAGTCTCAGCAGGGAGGCACAGGTCAGAACCAGGGACGGCAAACTAATCCAAGTGGGCAAGAATCAAAAGTCCAAAAGCAAAAGAACAAACACACAATGAGAACATGAAGAAGAAAGACGAGGACGGGCTGGGACCCCTGAATGAAAGGGACACACAGACTAGATACACCAGGGGAGACGATCACAGGTGAAACCAGTCACCAATCACAAAGGTGGGAAACACAAAAGCAGGAAGTAAACATAAGCATACTTCCTGGACATACTTTTTCAAAATAAAACAGGAAATAACTGAACTAAAACACAAAACAATGACAGAACATGTGACCTCTGGCATCCTGGTCAGAGGTCACTGACCAGTGGTTCATGTGTTCAGTGTTTTCACTCAGTCGTCAGTCTGTGCTCCTTCACTGTCAGAGTATACAGTCATAGCCCATAAAGTCTCCACCCAGAAGTCTGGAAAGTCCAAGATTAAATCTTTGAGAACTGTTTCCAAATTAATCACAAGGGTCCAACATTTAATTGGTCCATTTGTTTTAATTTGGGTGGACGACCCTGAAAAGTGAGGTGAGAGTTTAAATTGTTGACAGAGTCAGCAGCTCTTTCATTATCCCAATTATCGCTCTGGTAAAATCCAGCCACAGTCTGGACGGTTTCTGCAGTCATTTAGAGCCAATTAGCTGCTTCTTCAGAACGTCCCTGCTGATTGGAGGAAGGACATAAATGTCATGAGTAAACATGGTGAAACTTGGAGCTGAATGTTTAACATGTAGTTGACTCATCAATGAAACACGATGTCGTAACGAGCTTCCATCTTCATTAACATATTAATAGAAACATAAAAAACCTTATTGTCTATATTGGCTTATTTAGAGTCAGTGTCTCCTGGGTTTAATAAACAGTTCATCTTGTTTAATCAGCAGCTGAGTGATTTCAGACTGTGAATCTGTTTCAGAGGAGGAAGTGACAGTAAACTGGGCCCAGTGTGTTTACTCACTGGTGTCGGCCGTTAGTTTGCAATAATTGGCTCATATTTTTTCTGTGTCGGCTGATACGTTCGTCCAGATGCTGCGAACCTCTGCAGACCTTCCTGCCTGTGTCTCTTATCTGTATCTGTGCTTATGAGCGTGAGCTTCTCTAACATAATATAATCACTGAATATCAAAGCACATCTGAATCTAACGTTTCACCCCTCACTGCCCTTTGCCTCCTCCTTCAGCAGAAGTAGATGTAAACACTGTGACAGCTCCTGTGAGTTGGAGGAAGAGCCAACACATTTTTCACTCTAAATATAGACACTCAGATGAAGTGCTTGCATGCTTGTAACGCCGCCGCTGCCACTGCCGCTGCTGCTCCGGCTCTCGCCCTCACCTCCTGTACTCTGATGCTGTGTGCATACTGTCATGCAGTACGAGCCTCCCCTCCCTCCTGCAGAAATGCTGCAATGCGTCTCCCTCAGCCAAGACTGGGTCAGTGTAACTCAGCTAGCAGCAACCGCCGGAGAAGCGTCCCCATAGCAACAGCCAATGAGGGCTGAGGATGAGGGATTATTTTCTGTGTTATTGTTGTGATTGTATATGAAAAGAGCGTATTTTCAGGATTAAACTCATCGAGGGGCTTTAGTGGAGAAATGAGATGGCGAGTGAGTGAAAGAGGAGACGGGGCGGGGTTGAGGATCCACAGCCATGTGTGCAGGGGGGCAGTGTTGGCAGCTGCTGGATGTCAGGGCGTTGTATTGTCAGTACATGACCCAGATCATACAGTATTTTCATATGAGAAAGAAAATGTCTGTCTTCTCATTTCACGTCTCAACAAGCAGAGTGATCTACAACCATAATTCCACAAAAAGAAATGCTGTAAAAAACATAAACAGAATGTGATCATTGTCTAATCCTTTTTGACAAAGACTCAATTAAATATAGTACAAAGACAATATTCTTAATGTTTGATCATCAGCTTCATTGTTTGTTGTAAATATCTGCTGATTCTGAATCTGATGCAGCAACATGTTTCAAACCAGTCGGGACAGGAGCAACAAAAGACTGTGAAAGTTGTGGACTGATCCAAAAACACCTGTTTGGATCCTTCCACAGGTAAACAGGTTCATTGGTAACAGGTGATAGGATCATGGTTGGGTTTGAAAGGTTCATCCTGGAAAGACTCAGTCGTTCACAAGCGAGGATGGAGAGAGGTTCAACACTTTGTGAACACATGATTGGATGAAGATTATGCATGGGCTCATAAAGACTTCAGAAAACTGTTTGTTAGTGATTGCATCTGTTTTTATTTCTGCTTTTTGAAACCAGGGTTGTATTTGTATTTAACCTCATCACATATAGTTTTCCTCTTTCTAGTGTCGAGTGGCGGCGACGTCGGTCAGTTGGTATGTCATCACTTTGATTGACATCTCCATCAGGACTGGATGCACTGGCATGAGATCAAATAAAGACAGACATTTGTTTTCCCCACAGGATGAATTGTCATAATAAATTACTCTCAACCTTTCATTTAGCGCCATCATCAGGTCAAGATTTCAGTTTTTTGAATGCATTGGTTTTTAATCCAAAACCTGCCAAACTCATGATCTTCCCATCAGCCTCAGCAAACGCAAGAGAGTGAGAGCGTGAGCATGGTTAACATTACAGCTCTCATCTAACTTTTTGTTATGGATTGTGTGATTGTGTCCCACCAATGGATTTCTTCCTGCCGGTCCCCAGAGGCTTCTGTTACTCAGTGATGTTTTGCTTTTCATTCCTCGCCTCATTATTTGACCTTGTTGTGGTCATAAGGTTCTTGTGGTCTCTGTGTCCTGCAGGCCAGCGGGTTCTCCAGTATCAGAGTGATGTCCTGCAGACAGTGGTGTTGGTGAACCCATCAGAGGAGACTGCAGCCTCAGAGGTGAGTCCCGCCCAGACGACACAGGCCGAACACAGCGGGGTGACGACCACCAGGTGCTCTGACACTTGACGATTTTCAGTCTGAACTTGACTTTCCGAAGAAGACAGCAGCACTGGCTGTTCAGCGTTTAGGCCCAGTGGGAGGTCCATGTCTCTCCTGGTTGTGATCATCACTTCGCTGATTAACAGGAAAACACTCGCAGTCACTCTCAGCTGAAGCCCTGCAGTGTCAGACACTGCTTTCAGATTCTGTCTATAAATAAACCCACTCAGATGCCATAGATTTGCTCGACTGAGTGTGAAAATTAATCAGGTGGCTGCTTCGCCTTTGACTGTGGGTGAAATGTAAAAATATCAATTTTGAAATGACTTAACCTTGTAGTTTTATTATTTTGATCCAGTGTAGTCGGACAGAAGATAAACTTACAACATTCAAATAATTAACCTGTAACACACCTGATCTTTAAACCTGTATGAATCCCTGCTTGTTGATCTGTCCTGCTCTTCTACACTGAACCTTTGTTCTTCAACTCACTGAGACACAAAAACGATATGCCTCTAAAATAAATGGCTCTTCTGTTTGTTGTACCTTTTGCTGGCTGATCACATTAGAGGAAAGCTTTTCAGAAAGTCTGTTTGGGTGTGAAGTGGGAGTGGTTAAACTATTCAACTCTAATTAATTTTAGAATTTGTATTTGGTGCATGAGCAGTTTTTTAAAATGGATCTTTGAACTTTCGTGTCGTACTCATTGTTGCAAAATGTACTTTTAAAAATGTCTTCTGCCCTTTAGCCCCAAGGCTCAATTAGAGGATAAATTGAGCAGCTCTCAAACGCCATAAAAAAAAAAATTAAACGAAATATTGCAAACTCAGTGTATTCATGAAAAATTATGATTCATCATTACAAAACGTCAGTGTTTCTTACAGTGGTTATTCTTTTCTGCCCAGATTCGCTCTCTGATCACTGACTTCTCTGGGAATAAGTTGCTGATACTGAGCGGCCAGAGCTCTGAGCAGGGAGGTGACATCCTTCTTCAAGGTGGAGCCTTCACCTGGCAACACTTCTCCGACATCGTTTCCAACCCTCAAGTAAGCCGAGTGTGCCATCTCTCCCAATCCTTCTTCACAGTGCACATGTCTGGATCAGTTTGTGATTATAAAGCTTAAAGTCGTTGCAGCTCTTTCAGGGTTTTTTTTTCACTGTTCCTGTGTTTCCAGGTGATTGAACTCCTGTCCAAGGCCTCTTCAGAGCAGCCGTCCAGGCTTACTGTTTCCTGTCAGGGAGACGGGGGCTGGAGCTCCCTTGGCCAAAGCCAGGAGCAGCAGTCGCTTCAAAACAGTCTGGAATACCGCCTGAACCCCGAACCTCACCTCCCCGACATGGACGGAGTCGCAGAGTTCACCGAGTATGTCTCAGAGACAGTGGATGTGCCGTCGTCCTTCGACCTCCTGGAGCCCCCGACCTCTGGAGGTTTTCTGAAGCTGTCCAAACCCTGCTGCTACATCTTCCCTGGAGGCAGGGGGGACTCCGCTCTGTTCGCCGTCAACGGCTTCAACATCCTGGTGGATGGAGGATCTGATAGGAAGTCTTGCTTCTGGAAGCTGGTTCGCCACCTGGACAGGATCGACTCTGTTCTGCTCACCCATATTGGTGCAGACAACCTCCCTGGCATCAATGGGTTGTTCCAGAGAAAGATTGCGGAGCAAGAGGAGGAACGTAACCAGGGATCTGGCTCCAGCAGCAACGGCGACTGGATGAAGAACCTGATCTCTCCTGAGCTCGGGATCGTGTTTTTCAATGTCCCAGAGAAGCTTCGGATGCCAGAGTCCACGCTGAAAGTGAAGCGAAGCATTGAAGAAGCATCTCTTACATTGCAGTACCTCAACAAGCTTGGCATCACACCAGAGCCTCTTCACAGGGTTGTCAGCAACACTATTGAACCTATCACACTATTCCACAAACTTGGTGTGGGAAAGTTAGACATGTATGTTTTAAACCCTGTAAAAGAGAGCAAAGAGATGCAGTTTCTAATGCAGAAATGGGCTGGAAACAGCAAAGCCAAGACAGGGATTACGATGCCCAACGGAAAAGAAGGAGAAATATCCGTCCCCTATTTGACTTCAGTTACTGCTCTCATTGTTTGGATTCCTCACCGTCCAACAGAAAAGATCGTCAGGGTGCTCTTCCCTGGAAATGCACCGCAGAATAAAATCTTTGAGGGCCTGGAGAAACTGAAACACCTGGACTTCCTGCGATACCCAGTGGCTACCCAAAAAGACATATCATCTGGTGCACCTCCCCCCATCATCAAACAGACTAAAATAAGATCTAGAACTGACAGCAAAGAGAGTCTCAAGTCTTCACCCAAACCACACTCGAAAACAACAAAGAAAGAAGCCAGCGGGCAGGAAGAAGAGTCAAAGAGTGACATCACTAAAGAGAATAAAGTAGAAAAGAAAGAGGAGAAGAAAGTCAAAAGTGAAAGTCTAAAAGCTACCAAACAACAGAAAAACAGCGAGGTGGCTCCTGTGGCAGAGAAAAAGTCAGAGAAAAAGAAAATATCCAAAGAAAAAACTGTAAAGCACGAGAAAGCATCCAAGATGGATGAAAAGAAAGACAACGAGAAAAAAGAAATCAAGAAAGAGAAACGTGAAGTAAAGAAAGATGAAAACATAAGAAAAGAAGAGAAAAAAGAAAGTAAATCCAAGAAGGACCCAAGTAAACCAGAGCTGAGAAAAATTACTAAACCTGACCTGAAGCCCTTCACCCCTGAAGTGAGAAAGACTCTGCACAAGGCGAAGACTCAGGGTAAACCCAAGACAGACAAGAACAAAGCAGTTAAAGAGGAAGCAAATGAGAAAAAGCCAGTCCCGAAGAACATCCCTGAAGAGGTCGCAGCAGCAGCTCTGGCTGACAGGTCCATCGTGTCCTCCCCAGAGGACCTCACTGAGGACTTTGAGGCTCTGAAGCAGGAAGAGTTGTCCAAAGTGAAGAGTGTGCCCATCCAGAATGACGTCATGTCTGGCCACTCACTCTTCACAGATACCAAAGTTTCTTCCTTAGTTTTCCCTGATGAGAAAATCACAGCCACCGAGATAAAATCTGCTTCACCCAAATCCCCCGTCAAACAGGAAGAAGACAACAAAGACAAGGGCGCAGCAGAACAGGTTGCAGCCACTGAAAAGATGGAAGCAAGTGATGGATTTGACAAGAAGTATGAGGAGGAGAAAATGGAGAAGTATGACAAATACCCCATAAAGGATGACATGAAAGACAGATCAAAGAAAAGTGACAGCTCAGAGGAGGAGGGTGATGTAATTGAAAAGGCTGAACTGGAAGGAACAGAAGATGACGAGGTCCTGAAATACAAAACGGAGGAGGCGAAAAAGGAAAAAACTGGAAAGGAGTGGGACACCAAACTGACTGAGCAAAAACCTTTATCGACCACAGCCCTGTCCGGACAAGTAGCAGCCACCGCCTCGGAGCAGTTCTCCTTCATCCAAGATGAGACCATCCCTGGGTACTCTGAGACTGAGCAGACCATCTCTGACGAGGAGATACATGAGGAAACAGAAGATAGGATCCCACAGCTGCGCTACGATGTGGGCTCTTATGACGTCTCCGTCCCTGACGTCCCCGGTACCTTTGACTCCATGCATGGTATAAAAGAGATGAAGAGCTCCGCTGTGTCTGATGTTGCAAATACCAAACCCAAAGCCTTCATGGGAGGCCAGGAGCCTGAGCTTGCACCTTATCCTGCCATCATTGCTGCTCCTCTTGCAGAGGAGGAACACATCTCCTCAGCAACATCCATCACAGAATATGACAAACTGTCGTCCTTTGCCACATCTGTAGCTGAGGACCAGTCGATAGCCTCTGTGACAGCACCTCAGACCGAGGAAGCTGGGAGGAACTCTCTCCTGCTTGACACCATCAACAGTATCCCATCGCGTGCTGAGGCCATCCATGGTAAGGACTATCTTCACTCAGCAGGAACAATCTCACCCACCTCCTCTCTGGAGGATGACAAGTGCTTTAAGTCTCCTTCCTCTGATGAGTACCAGCCCAACATTCCTGAGATGGAGGGCGATGCAAAGATCAAATCAGTCCACGAAGAAGAAGATGATGAGGAAGACGAAGATGAGGATCAAACTCCGAACGTTGACATCCCCCTGGGGAAACTCCAAGAGGGCTATGAACACGCAGCCTCCATGATGCTCCAGGAGAAGGAGAAATCTCCCTCTACCACATTCTCTCCTCCTCCTCCTCCTCCTGCCTTCTCTACAGCTCAGTTCTCTCCCACAATGGCTGTCAAAGAAGACCAGGCTCTTTTTAGCACAGAGGGATTTAAGACTGGAGCTGATATAAAACCTGTTTCACCCCCTCCATCATTCTCCCCGGGGTTTGATTCCCACTCCAGGCAGGAGAGTGAGGAAAGATGCCTGAGTCCAGATGACAGCACCATGAAACTGGCCTCACCCACACAGTCTGTGCCTACGAGCTGTGGCTACTCTCCGACAGAAGAGAAACCCTTTAAGACAGAAGACAAAGACGAGGCAGTGACTGATGTCAAAGCTGACTCCCAGAAAACAGATAAATCAGTCACCATCTCAGACAGCACCTCTATCATCGGCCCGCTGGGTGACAAGACAGCGCTCGAAGAGTCGGAAGAATCCGCTGAAGACAACGAGGATGAAGATTACTGTTTTGCCAAAAAGGATCTACAGCCTACTGTTAAGGCCAAGCTCATGGAAGCAAAGGAGGGGTGCTTCTTGGATGACGACTACATGTTTGAGTCAAAATCTGCAAAGATAGAAACTGAGGTCAAGAGCTTGGAGAAGTCACAGGTGTCCTTTGGCAAAGAGGAGAAACCAATACCTCAAGTGATGTACTCAGACGAAGATGAGGATGAAGATGAAGATGAGAAAGATGATGATTTCCCGAGTGCTGTCGAGTCTAAGCCCTCACCAACAGATCAAGGCAAAGTAGACTTAAAAGGTGAAAGCACAGACCAAACAGATATCACTTTCAAAGAGCCTGAGAAAAGTGTTCATTTCAGTCTCTATAATTTCCCAGAGAAGGAGAGCAAAGAGAAGGCCTTGTATATAAGGCAGGACACGCCCTACGTGCACGGCAAAACATTCTCCTACGGTGACGTTTATGACAGTAAAACAAGCTCGATGGACTCTGATTCATATCACCAAGAGTCCGTAGATAAGACAGAGAAGGACACTGCAAAGACTGAAGTGGACTCACAGAAACACGAGACCCCGTCCCCGGTAAAAGCCACAGACAAGATGTCGGAGAAGGAGGGATTTTCCGTCTCCACCTCATCGTGGCTTGACTCCACAAGCGCCTCAGCTCCGCCTCCATCTGAAAAAGACAAAGTCAAAGAAAAGGAGACATTTGACTACAGCACAGGAAGCCGATTCCCTTCAGTGGCTGATAGACCCGAGGCCTCGTTCACTTCTTTATCACCAGAAAAAGACTCCACTTTGAAAAGCCAGGCTGACGTCACAAAGCCCCAGACATTCTCCTCGATGACGGCATTTGATGTAGACAAACCTGCTGCCACAGGCTATAGTGAGAAAGGAGCGTGTTTGGAGGTTGATATGAGAAAATTAACGGCAAGAGATGAGGAGGACTATGATGATGACGAAGTTGTCGATGACGACGATGATGAGGATGAAGACGAAGAGGAGGAGGAAGAGGAGGAGGAAGAAGAAGATGAGGGTACCGTTGATTCTGATATGGAGAAAGGCGCCAAAGAGAAGTCTGAGAAGGAAGTGAAAAGTCCAATTAGTGACATGTTTGGCTCAAATAGGCCTGAATTTATGGTTTCGATGGCTGGATATGGCTTTAACAGTCAGGGGAAGCCAGGTATGAAAGAAAGCACTTCTGGCTCCCTCACAAAGGCTGAAGATGAAGCTAAGACTGACTCCTCATCCTTCAGTGGAAAACCAATGGATTTAGGAGCTACAGGTTTCTCTGGCTACTCCTCAGGATTCGAATACTCATATGGCAGTGGTGAGAAAGACTCATTTTTATCAAGTCAGACCACAGATAAGAGCAAAGGGGATTTCACTTTGAAATCAACAGAGGACAGTTATTACCAGAATGATGGAGCTGATTCTGATTTTGAGAAACAGAAGACACCAGATCTTCTGAGTAAGAGATCACTGGACACAAGCTTTCAGTACACCACCACTGCTGGCCCTGGGTACTCCTCCTCTTCGGCCTACAGCTACTCCTCCTCCACCTCGGGCTCCCTCTCCACCAGCCGTCAGTTCGGAGAGGAGCTGGAGACACCTGCCGAGCCCCTCTTTGAGTACTCCTCCTTTAAAGATGAACACTCACTGGTCATGGATTCTCCCTTCTCCAGCTCTGCCGCCGCCAAAGATGATTATCTAGAAGTGTCTGAAAAACAGATCACCGCTACAACCACGGCTGAGTCCACCTCCAGTTTAGCCCGTTTCTCACCCCTCAGTCCGTTCGAGGAGGGCAAATCCTTCCCCTCACTCTCCTCTGCTGCCTTTGCTGAGGATAAGAAGCAGCATGCGACTTCATTAGGTGGAGTTACAGACAAAGGCCCTCAGTCAGACTGCTTCTACAAGCCTGACTGGTCTGAGGGCTCCAAGCTGGACACAGCTGTTGGGTTTGGAGCCTCGGCAGGACTCTTCTCTCAAGCTGCAGAGCTCTCCAAGGAAAAAGAGGCGGCCAGTGCTGCTCTGTTTGGTGTCACTTCGTCACCACGCCCAGACATAGAAGGCAAGCATTACTTTGAGGAGACTGACAGTAGTGAAGAAGAGGATGAGGAGGCTTACATGCGTGAGATGACTCGGAGGTCACCTTCCAGCGGCCTGGCTGGTAACCTCTCATTTCCTGACAAGCCTGTTTCTCCAGCTGCCACTGAAAAGACAAGTGCTGCACTCCCCGATGTTCTTGGCTCATACATGCCTTCACCTCTCCAGGTCAGCAAGCCAGACACAGCCAACGGCCCCACGGAGGTTGGCTCAAGCTCCGCCCTCCTTGCTGGAGCAGCAGCCAGTGGTGTGTCTTCAGGCTCAGCTAAGGTGGAACCCAGGGAGGAAGCTGCAGGTTACAGGAGCTCTTATGAGTGGGAGATGTCTAAGCCCCAGATGGGTATGGTACCTGGAGACTCCCCTCCCCATTACCGCCATGATGATGAGTTTGAAGAGGAGTGTGAGATGGAACCAGAACACCCCGCCCGCCCGCTTTCACTCTCCTCAACCGATCAGCCATTCCGCTCACCATTCTATGCAGAGGAGTGCAGCCGAGGAGGACAGGATGATGACGATGACAGCGATCAGGATCTCACTGGTGATGCACCTTTGGGAGCCACCTCCTCTTATACCAGCCGCACCTCTCCTGGATATTCCTCCTCTGAGTGCAGGCAGCGCAAAGAGGACCTCTCACCTTCCTTCATCAACCCGTGCATGCGGCAGTTATCCAGCGACGAGGATGACGAGGAGCAAGGGCGCAGAAGTGACCAATCACAGGGCGATGAGCATGATCTGTCCGTCAAGAGAAGGGCTCACAAACAGCCCCATCCACACCAGCCTCACAGCAGGGACAGCAGCTCTCTGCACCATGCTGGGGGCATGTCAGCAGGACTGGGCCTGGCCACAGAGGACACACCGCCCACCTCTGTCAGCGAGTCTTTAGCCTCTCAGTCAGACTCCGATGTGCTCCCAGGCACTGAGGAGTTCCCTTCGGCCACTGGCGAAGGCAACATGGACTCAGATGAGGATGCAGACTACATGCCTGTCGATAAACTATCTGCCACGGGAGGAGGCAGCCATCACTCCTCTAGGAGGAGTCATGACCCTCCTCCTGCTCCCCGCATGGACCCCTACCCTCACCCACCACGTCCAGACGTTTGCATGGTGGATCCTGAGTCTTTTGATAATGGCTCAATTAAGAAAGAGCCAAAAGCCAAAAGTTTAAAGAAGGCTTCTGGGAAAACTAAATCATCGTCCCCAGCCAGGCGCAAGAGGTCTCCCATGCCGGTCAAACAGACGCCGTCTCCTCGCAGTGCCTCACTGAAGAAGAAGGAGGCGGACAAGAGCTCACGCATGTCTCGTCTGTCGGATGGACAGGGCTCCAAAGACGACGACCTCTCCAGGTCCAGCTACAACCCTGGCAAGGGGCTGACTAATGGTGTCAAGAGCAGTTCAGGTGAGCAAATCAATAAAAAAGTTCATTCTCAAAGCTTTTCAGATACAAATGACATTTAAAACAGATTTTAACAATAAGTGATTTTGCCTGTGATGACAGTTTGGCTTTGTTCTCTGACTCAGGTTCTCAGAAGTTTGGCTCTGCAGCAGCTCCCGGCCTTCCTATCTATGTGGACTTGGCCTACATTCCCAACCACTGCAGTGCCAAGAACGTGGACCAAGAGTTCTTCAAACGCGTTCGCTCAGCGTACTACGTGGTGAGCGGTAACGACGCAGCGAGTGGCGAGCCGAGCCGAGGAGTGCTTGATGCGCTGTTGGACGGCAAAGCTCAGTGGGGATCAAACCTCCAGGTAACATTTCCAACTCTCTTTAGTTTGTTATGTATTTAAACTTTGATTGTAGTGTTTACAGCTTTTGTCCCTGTTGGCCGTACACATTTACAAGCTCGACTCAAATCAAAATAAAGTGATAGCTCCCTATAAAAAAACACAATGGGCCATTAATTGGCAAAGCTCATGGAAATCGATCAATGCCAAAGCAGATCTCCTGTCCTCCCCCCAGGTGACGCTGATCCCCACCCACGACACCGAGGTGACCCGCGAATGGTACCAGCAGACACATGAGAAGCAGCAGGAGCTCAACATCATGGTCTTGGCCTCCAGCAGCACCGTGGTCATGCAGGACGAGTCTTTCCCCGCCTGCAAGATCGAGTTTTAAGACCCTGGTCTCCGGTCTCCCTGCTCCTGGCCTCCCCGGTGTAGATCTGGTTTTAATTGCTCTTCTCTATAGCCTGATATGTAAATCTGACTCTGCTGTGGGCGCATGGCCGACAGCAGAACCAGATCTGGATAACTGTCTATTTTTTTCTAGATTTTTATTCATTTATAAGGTTGTCGTGGCGATCACCTTTTGTACTGCAAAGGTAGTTTTCTGACAACTGTGTTTCCACTGCATTCTTATTCTGTGAAGGGAAGAACACAGACTTTTTCTGTTCCTCAACTCGTCTTTCCTCCAAACCCTCTGAGACAATGGAGTCTTTGTTTATTGGCCGAGACAAAATTCCCACTGTATTGTAAAAAACAGAGCGTCATATAGGGAACAATATGAAATGTGGTTGTTTGGTAGCTTGTCTTCTAATTGGCTGAAATCAAAGCACAAGTTTGCGCACCTTAAAGCCAGCAACAAAATATTAAATAATTTTCTCTCACTGAGCCCCAGACATCAAGACATCGAGCCGTTCCCAGTACAGGTGATCACTTTAACACATGACAGGCTATTTTCATCACTTTCCTCCAGTTTCTGTTTTTCCTTTAAACCTGTCCTTGTGTTGAACTTTGTTCCTCCTCCGACATAGTGAGACAGGAAACGTACCAGTCGACCCTCGCGGTCCTTTCAATATGTCTTTTGAGTATATTTGCCGTAGCATAGGGACGACCATATTGGAAAATCTGTCTTGTAGTGACTTATGATATTTCTACGGTTATCTCAAAGTGAAACTCAATCATTGCAGTAAGAACTTCTCAGTGGCTGTTTTTTTCTTACGGTGAATTTGACCAATACGTTTCTCTCTTTGATCGTTTCTGCAGTCGTTGGTGTATTTTTTCAGTGTATTTCCAGTTAACATATCGTCGCAGTGAGGACAACTGAAGGCCGAGGCGTTGAACCTGTTTGTATGTTTAGGTGGAGAACGGCTCTGTGTTCGCAGCTCGATGGAGGACAGAACACAAACCTCACATCAGCTGCTGCGTCTTTAGAGAAAAGCTGTTGAAGAATGAAGAATGTATTGGAGTGTAAGTGCAGGAACATGTGGCTGCGAGGAGAGCGTGCGTGAACGTAGATGTGGGCTGGTTGGACTCGATGGTAGAGGTTAGACTGTCACCCACATGTGCCTTTCTGTCCCGCTGTGCTGGAGGGAAGTGAATCGTGTTTCAGTCGGAGATGTTGAGGGCGTCTCGGCGCGTCCACGGCGAGCTGGTCTCCTCTGTTGTCGTGAGTTCTGTCGGTGAGAACATCAGTGCACAAAAAGGTCCGAGCTGTACATATTGAGCATAAAATGGCACTTTTCAAGCACCAACTCAGTATTTCAGCCGCTGCGGTTCAGATTTCCTGGAGCTGCCACTCGAAGAAGCACAAATCGTGACCAGTGTGCAAAGCAGTTTTTGCTTTTCTTTTTTTTTCCCCATTTCAAATTTAGCAACATAAAATGTTTGATTTATATTGAAAACCTGTGCTATTTTTTCCGGTTACTTTGAATGATGGCAGAAAATACAGTTTGTCTTGAGTTTGCTAAATTGTTTTTAGCCACAATCACCTCAAGTTATTGCGTCATGTTTCTGAACTGTTTCATTTAACAGGCATTTTTCTTTACTTTTCGTGGTAAATCAGTGGATGTTTTTATGTGACACTTTATGAACTTAATATTACGTGTAGATGTGTTTTAATTTGATATTGATGATTTTATATTTTGATAAGTTTTAATAGATTTTAACCAGGAAAAAAAACAACTATCCAACAATCGACAGGACCAACAGGCCTCCCCAGGGCTGCTCTTTTCTGACCCACAGTAAGAACCCAGATATTCCTCTGTATGATATTTGATCCCCTGACTCATCTAGCGATGCATGTACGACAGATGCATGTTCATAAAGGCGGTGGCTTTTTAAAAAGCGCTGGGCTGCAGGGGGCGGAGCCCGAACCTTGGCGGCTCCAGCTGAATGTGAAGATGCAGATTACCTTTACGTTCTCCGCGGAGGACATCGATCTCCTGGTTGCCTTGGTTACTGTGCATCACATGGTACATCTGACTCATCGTCACGTTGGCAGCAACGGCCCGACTGTAGCCTGTGAAACATCCCCGCTCTGTGCAGGGAAGCAAACTTTGTGTGCAGATTCGATCCAGCACAGGTTCTGTCTTAAGATGACAGGATTAAGATTTCCTGTCTGCAGATTAAAATGTCGTCAGTCATGATGTTGCAGAGTCACATTGAGGAGACATGATGCTGATTTCCTGCTGAACTAAAAAGGTCCATTAAGCTTCTTGGATGAAACAGGGTTAACGGTGGAGTCAGTGTTTTCCAGTTAACCCTCTGTGCTGCCGCTCAGTCAGTGACACTATAATCTGCCATTTAATACTGCATCAGCCTAATACTAACAAACACTACTCACATATAAGCGACCACTTCAAACCCAGACTGCCAGACACAAGAGTTCACTCTTGTCGATACATTTTTATCTATAGAGGATTTCCTATTATTCACTTTTTTCCAGACAAAGCTTAACACTCACTCGTAACCGCTGCATTTTCGTATTGTGCAAAAATAAAAAAGAAGAAAAAAGAGAGCACCTGTGGCATCAGACTCACCTGCCGTGAAACAACCCATCATAAAGACTGTTGGTTTTCAGTGAGCCCTGCTTGTACGTGCATGTGTACCCTTTGAGTTTTTCCTGTATTGTAATAGCTGAAGAAAAACTGACTTAACATAGAAATGCTATTTTAAAAGATGTATATTTACGAAGCTAAGCTGTAGGTTCTGAGGAGGCACATGTGACCTGGCTGTGCTGTGCTGTAAAGGAAGCTCGTGGTGGTTTTTATTTCCTCCTTTCTGCTTCATGGTTCTACTTTCATCTCTTGTTTTAAGTGCAATATTCTCTTTATCTCTCTTTAAATGCTTAACAAGGTAAAATAGAAAACAGATTTATTGTTCAAAGGGAAAAAGTGTGAAGACCAATAAAAACGTCATTTACTGAAGGAAAATGTCTCCCTCTTCTTTTCTTTTGGCATCATTACATCACAGAAACGTTTCCCTTCTGTAAACTGATGAGCATGCAGCAAAGTAGAGCTGAAGCTGATGGGAACCTTATCACTTATTCAGTCATAAGCCAAAGTACTGGACAGTTTAAACCTCTGACCTGCTGGTGGCGCAAGATGAAAAAGTGAGGGATCACCAAAGTTATTACAATTCATCCAAAGGGGAACATGAATGTGTACAAAATGTAACGAGAATCCATCTAATGGTTACCAAGATATTTTACTTAAAAAAAGGAAGGTTCATCAGTCGTTAGGATCCATCCTCTGGGAACCATGAATGCACAGAATCTTGTTCCAGTTCGTCCTGTAGCGCAGATGTTCCACTGGATGGGGGGAAACTGTGAAGTCAGGACATGAATTAAAGCACTATGGTTCATCCTCTGGGCACCAGGAATATTTGTACTAAGATTCATAACAGGCCATCTCTCTGATATCAAGGTGTTTCAATGAGCCAAAACCTCAACCTCTACATGATGTTAACGTATCACCAAAGTCATTAGTTCGTATCCTCTTGGGACTATGAATGTCCATGACCACCTCTACAGCCATGTCACCTGTCATGGTTACAGCAGCCAACCAACCAGCAAAAGCAGCAGAAACACTTGGATCTTGTTGCCTCTCAGATGTGTCGTCCACCCCGCAAGTTGGGAACCAATCATCTCAGAGCGTGAGGATGATGTAATCCAGCAGGGTTGAACCAGGAGGGCCCGGACCAGGAACAGTGTGAGCTTTGTTCTGTGTCTGTCAAACCCTCTTTCAGCCGTCTGAGAGTCCAGAGATCTGCAGCGTGGAGAGCCCGGCGGCGCTGACACCAGCTGAACAGAGACGATCAGACGATCAGACTCCTGAACACTGCCTGCTCTGTGTGAAGCTGGAGGACAATCAGCCGCACTGACGTCACCTCCTGGGTCACATGATCAGGGTGGAGAACAGGTATCATGTTCAATACAAGTACTGTTTCCATAGTGACGCTCTTCTCCACATCTCAAGATCTTTAATAGTAACAGTCAAAAAAAATACTGTGCTCTTGTTACTTCGATGTGAGTGAATGATTTGAACAGTTCTTCTATCACTGGAGGAAAATAAACATGTTTTACAAAAGAAATCCAGATTTTGACTAATGATCAATCAGATCTAATAATAAAACAATAGGGTCAGGGCTTCTCTCCAGAGAAATTTTAGTGACTTCCAAGTACTGCCGTCCAACACGCAGTCCGGCTGAAGTACTGCACTTGCGTAGTATTTCTATTTCGGGCCGTCTTCCCTCCACTTCTTCAGGACAGAAATATCCCACTGGTTACGCTGCACATTCAGCTTTTACATTCATCATAAGCTCATGAAATATTCCTTTCCTCGGCTCGGCCTGAGCGTCAGTCTCTCTGCACGGCGGCGACCTTCACGCTGACAGCTCACACTGAGATAATGCTGAGTCCAGCTAACGTTTACCTCCAACACATTTCCTTCTCAGAGAAACACTGTGTGACTTCAGAGGTAATTCACCTGCTGAGTTTCATCATCAGGCAGAAACGGTTCACATCCTGGGGAGGACTTTGGGTCTTTGGCGGTTTTTTATCACTTGGATTCAAAACCTTAGTTAAAGTAAATTCAAACATTTGTGTGAAGAGCTTCCTGTTTCCTGTTTCCTGTTTCTCCGACGACCTCTCCCGGACAGCCAACATCACGGCTGTCATAAAGAAGGCCCAGCAGCGTCTACACTTCCTGAGAGTCCTCAGGAGGAACAACCTGGACAGGGAGCTGCTGCTGGCCTTCTACCGCTCGTCCATCGAGAGCCTGCTGACCTACTGCGTCTACTGCGAATTTCCCCATGAGGATGAATAAAGTATCTACTTACCTACCTATCTCCACCTGGTACGGGAGCTGCACTGAGGTGGACAGAGGGAGGCTTCAGAGGACAGTCAAGGCAGCACAGCGGATCATCGGCTGCCCTCTCCCCTCCCTGATGGACATCTACTCCACCCGGTGCCTCAGCAGAGCTCGCAACATCATCAAGGACAGTTTACATCCCGGTGCTCAGCTGTTTGACCTGCTGCCCTCTGGCAGATGCTACAGGTGCATCAAAGCAAGAACAAACAGACTGAGAAACAGCTTCTTCCCAAGAGCCATCACCACCCTGAACTCGGACATACAACGAGCCCGGTCATTACTGCAATGCAAAATGTGCAATATTTCCATCACTGCCTCTCTAACTACCTTGAAACATATTTATTTAATAACCCATGTGCAATACATTCATATGTGACTTTTACTCATCTGTACATACCATTCATCATTTGCACTAAAACCCATTCATCATTTGAACTAAAATTAATACATATTCTGTTGTCTGTGCAATACATATCTGCAATGTGCAATATATGTGAACAACATAGAAATCTGGACTATTTTCCATCAATATTTACCATCTACCCTTTGTGCTGTGCACAAGTCTGCATCTCATCTTTGTATATATCTTGTACATTTTACTAAATGTCTTTTTTACTTATACATTTTTGTATACTTTTTAACTTGATATTGCACTGAAGGAGAAGCTCTCCAATCTCGTTGTACATCCTGTATAATGACAATAAAGGCCATTCTGATTCTGATTCTGATTCCTGTTTCAGCATCATGTTCCTGTGCACAAAGCCTGTGCTCTAAAGAAACGTTCTCTCAGTCTGGTGTGGAAGAGCAGGGACGAGCTGGAACAAGTCAGATCAGCCAACATCACAGTTTGATTCATTCAGGCTCTCGTGTCTGAATGGGAGCAAATCTCTGCAGCAGGTTATAAACTCAGGTGAAGACTGGAATCAGAGGAGTGGAGGCTGAGGAGCAGCAGATGATGAGCATGACGGCAGACTGACGTGTTCAGCTATCACACATGGATGTAACCTTCTGTGTAAGATCTCACTGACTAAAGGTTATGAAAACCTGTTTATCATTATTTCTGTGAATCAGAATTCTGAGGGAAAAACAGTCCATCCTTTCATACTCAAACTGTTTTTTTTTTGTGGTGACATAATGTGGTAATCCAGCTCTTTTACTTCATCTACCTTCGCTCAGGTTGCATCATCTGCTGAGAAAGATTATATGGACTTTAAAAAATGTCCTGATCTTCAATATGGAAAAATCTAATAAATATTCAATGCAAGAGAAACTCATGAATTCTTCACACACAACCACAGATATTTAAAGTTTACACCATTGTTTTTAATTGTTTATAGAACATTTTGATTTTCATCATTTGACCTAATTGGATTATGTTGAAGGACAGAAACCATAAAAGCAAAGAACAAAGCGGAGCCACACACAGAGTTTACATTCTGACACCTGTATTTGTAACATGGTTGGAAGTATTACAGTACACTGTGCAGGTTTTATACGACCATCTTTCTCAAACCAGATCATGGACTTCAGACAGACGAGATTATTCCAGAATAACAGACAGAACATATCTGTGCACGTGACTGAGCTGCGGGGTCGTTCAGCTCGGCACAAACACAAACTGTGCAGCTTATTATCCAACAGGTTGAAACATCAGACATGAAAGACGAGAGCGTTTCACTTCACAAAGCGTTCAGAAGCTCAGCAGGGAGATCGGCCTCAGTCATTAACAGGTGGATCTCAGAGCAGGTTTTAAAGGTTCAGTTCACTCAAATGATTTTCTCACCTCTACCGTGACCAAACATGGAGATAGTTTGGATTTTACTTGATGAGGTTCTGAGATTTCTGCCTCAACTCTGAAGAAGGGAAAATGAAGTGACTTTTGTTTAAGGAGCTCAGAGCCTTGAAAAAGGGCCCAGACTGTTTCCACCTACACAGTCATTAGAGAAGGAGCAGCTGTCAAGTGATGGCATTGTTTCTGAGCATCACAATCACCCCGACATGACTCTTTGTTAGATGAACTTGATTCATCCAGTCCAGTAAAATTTGGAAAGTCTTAAAGAGCAACATCAGTAAATTAGTTTTATCCCTTTCAGTCTCAGAACAACATGCAGAGGAATAAATGGGTCAGAACACACAGAGTCCAGTTTCTCTGTACTGAATACGTCCCTGACTTAAATCCCCCTGGACGACTTGTTTTTACTGACTTTACCGACTGGTGCAGTGTGAAGAAAAAAACAAAACAGGTGGATAGAAAATCAGGTGTGATCCAGCACAGAGAAGAGTTGCTCCAAACTGATCTCAGGTCTGAATCATTAAGAGACGCTGGTTCTTTAAAGGCATCGCAGCAGAATGTTTAAAAACCATTTCTAAATGTTTGACAGAAATCTCAAAACCTGGACGACTAAAAGCAAAAAACAAACATAAAACCAGTAGAGATAAAATATCTTTTTAATTTGAGTGAACTGACCCTTTAAGCACAGAAGCAGACAGCGTGAAAACGTGCACACAGGCAGGAGCACAGAGCTTCAGTGACTCACAGTTTCTCACCTCTACAGTACGACGCAATGTAACATGACATCCCACTGATTTAACACACAGCTGCACATCAGCGTACTCGTCTACCTGAATTGCTTCTCAAGCATGTGTGCACCCCCCCAACACACACACACACACACACACATACACACCTGCTACATAACTGCTTACCACAATAAAAGCACAGTTAATGTAAAATGCCCCTCCTGTTTGTTCAGTGATAAAATGAGAGATTAGCTTTCAGATTTTTCCCACATCATGAGGTGATTTTACAAAAAAATATACAATAGCTATGGTACAATTAAATATCTGATGAGGGTATCAAAAATACCAGACTTTTCTTTTTTTTTTTCCAAGATGCAATTTCAAAATAAATATTACTTTCTCTCTCTATCAATTCCTACTGATTATATTAAATCTTCGACGAGGCTTAAGGATTTTGGCAGTAAGCAGTGCACACACGGTTTGACCTGGAGATTCAACACTTATTACGTTTCACCGGCAGTAATGAAGATTCAGCTGCTGTCACTCAGCTCTTGTTTTGTTGTTGTAAGTCACAGATGCAGGTGCTGAACATGTAACGCCACAGAAGCTCAGCGCAGGACAGACGCTGCGTGTGATGAACAGCAGATTCTATTTTCTCTGTCAACTCATCTCCTGTGTTGCTCATGAAAGTAATGAGTCTATAACTCTCCACATCCTGGAACAAACAAAGCAAACAGAGAGGCTCCTGCTTACATCCTGGTGATAAAGCTTGGCTGCCCTGATTCCTTCCTGTCACCTGACTGCGATGGATGATCACAAAGCTGTTAATGCCAAGGCTAAAACTTCAATACTGCTGTCATCCGAGAGCGACGGCTGAAGACGTGAGACAGACACAATTACACAATTTAAAGCTCCATTAATCAACATCTTTATTGTCACACTTGATCAATTGAACACGCGAAATGTGAAAACAACTTTTTTCTTTCAGCCTCTTAAAGCTCACCGTTTGAGTTTCACTGCACATTTCCTGTTTGGTTAAGACTCAACACTCTCATCAAACCCTGATAAATCCACTGGACACGACCTGCAGACACTGTCATCAACCGGCTGGTGAACATCCTGAAACCTCTGGAAGCTACAATGCCAGATTCTCTTCTCAGGAGCTGGTGGAGAGCGAACCAGCTGAAGGAGAGTGAATGTCGGACTGAGATTCAACATGTGGACACAAACACGGCTCCACTGGGACCATGACTTTGTTCAGTCTCTGCTCTAACAGATTAACAGATATCGGGTCGGGGCTGTGGGTCTCTAGGCGATTCTGCCCCCTGGTGGCCAACAATTGATTAACACAGCTTTAAGGAAAGGGCTTGTGCAACAGCATATAAGCAACAGTAACAGAGAGCTGTTCAATTCAAACTTGACAATAAAGCTTCACCTTACAACAAACGGCTCCCTGCATCCTGACAGACAGATGAACTGAACCAGGCTCAGTGGTGTCACCGGGGGCTCACCAGTGTGCTTTTTTTTAAAGGCAACGAACAGCATGTGGGGCATTGCCACATGACTCTCCAACAAAGAGGCCAGTGTGAGGATCAGCTGCCCCGTCATCATTACTCAAACAATCAGGCTGGAGGAGACATGAAGCCAGATGACACTGTCTCACTGCTCATGATTGACAACAAGGAGGATGTTTGTACAGTTACAGATGTAACCACAGTAGTTTCTGATTTCAGATCTGAGGCCTGCTGTTCTGGATGTCTGCTCCCTGAAGGCCTACGGCTCTGCTGTGTGAGTGGCTCCGACCTCTAGAGGCGTCTCGGGACGGGGGAGACTCTCTGGGCTGTCCAGCCACAGCTCCATGGACTCCTGAGTGTCGAAGAACTCGTCAGGTCCCTCAGGAGACTGAGGCGTCTGGGAGCTGGAGCCGGCCTCACTGCTGCTCTCCCTGAGCTCCAACAGCACCGGCAGAGAGCCCGGGAGGCAGTACCCCTCCATCCGACCCAGAGCCAGTTCAGCTAACGCAGAGCAGGGCGCTCTCAGGCCAGGGTCTGACACCGCACCGCTGGCGGCATCCGTGGCCGCAGGAGCCGCGTCCGGACCGTCCGGTGAGCTGTCAGGATTCTCAGGCTGCTGAGCAGTGACAGCGCAGGGCTCAGCTTCATCCTCTGGCGAGTTGTTCGGAGTCAGAGGGACTTCACCGAGGTTCGACACAGCTGGGCCAGCTGGGTCCAGGACCTGTGACCCGACGGCCATCACCGGCTGAGTGGAAATGTTCTGAGAGGAGTGGGTTTCCTCGCTGCTCTGAGGGGTGAGAGAGATCTTCTCACTGAAGCTGAAGCGTGGGGACGTGTCAGCTGTGGTGGGAGAGGACGGTCCGGCGCTGGACACCGTGCTGGAGGGACCGCTGCTGTCTGCAGGGACAGAACACACACCCACAGCACCATGAGAGGGAGGAAGAATAAAGACAGAACTTAAGTGTTAGGATTCATTAAAGCTGATCCGGTCTATTCTTTGAAAAAACAGCAGGAAAGAGTGAAACTTAAAAATAAAATAAATAACCAAATAATATTAAAGTGCTGTGTGTAGGTTCACTGGGTTGTGCAGATCAATGAGTGTGAGCAGATGACAGACAGCAGAAACAGGCTCTATGCTGCCAGGCTGTAATGGACGACTTGTCTTCCATAAATAATCCACAGACGTGAACGTGACACAGCCACAGGAGGCCAACCCAGAAATGTCACATCTTGGTGTGAACAAGAAGATGCTGCGATACTCACACCAAGGAGGTCTGTCAGAGCGAGATCTGAGCGAGATGGAGGATGAGAGGACTCTCTGAGGGATGTACGAGTCCACTGACGGCTGGTTATGTGTGTCAAACATGGCCGACAGAGCTGCGGGCATAAAACAAGAACCTCAGGTCAAGTTAACGGATAACGTTTATGACAATAATAACATGAATGTGTGTGTTTCTAACCTCTGGTCGTCCTCGTGTGCGGATCCCCGGCGCTCTCACACACGCCGGCGAGGAACTCGTTGACCTGTTTCAGCGACAGCGAGTTGTGCAGCGTTTCCAGGGGATAGATGGAGGGCACCATGGAGCAGCCTTCGAAGCCTGCGGCAGAGGAGAGACATGACGCCCGCAGGCATTCAGCCCTCAGTTAGACCAGGCAGTCAGAACAGCTGTCACCCGACACCACCGCCCCGATGCCACCCACACACTACACCTCAACACGGCGCTCTGACATCCTGCTCCTGTTTCTGAACCGGCCCTAACCCGCTGTGAACTCCTGCCAGCCTCTACGGCTCATTTCCACACAGGCAAGGTGCAAAAACCATGCTGGACGCCAAGACCACATGACACCATATCAAATGGCAACAAGTCTACACATGTCAAACGTCTCACGCAAAAGCAAGCAGATCTCAACAAAACCACGCCGTCAGCCTCTCTGGTCAGTCCCAACACACAGGAGCTGCAGCTCCACCAGCAGCACACAGCGGCCAAACCCGTCCAGACCCGGCTCAGGTCCAGCACGTGTTATCAGAGGCCGCTCATCCACTGTTAGTTCACAACCAGGCTGCGTTCAGAGCACAGCTCGCTAACACTCTGAGCCAGACGTCTTCACTGCTCACCTGCTCAGAGTCAGCACTCCAAGTGTACGGCAAACAGGCAGGACTCGCATGCTGGTTAAAGTCAGGGAGGAGTCACACAGAGCAGCTGGTTCCAGATGCACAGCTGAATGTGATGAGGATTAATAACTGAACTCTCTGTATCTGTGTGAAACCTGGAGCTTCAGGCTGGTGATGACAGATCTGAGCAGAGCTGCAAGTGTAAGAAAAACCTTTCATCTTAAACACAGACAGCTTGACGGCAACAAGGTGCTGCTTTGTCAGCAGCAGCCGTGTGTTTCTGTGTCACCGACACGTGTAAATATTCATGCATGTTTTCAGTGTGACACCATGAGCAATATGTTGATTCACAGACCGTCTGTGGAGGAACGTGCTGAACATGTTTCCATTTCACTTCACTGTATCGAGGAGTGGGTATAACCTTGTGTGTCAGTGTTTAAAAAAATAAAATCTAAAACCAAGAATTTGATGATGACAGTTTGATCCTTTCTTGTGACGAGTTTATTTCCTGCAAAGTCTTTTTTTTCCATCCACATGACCTCAAACTTCAAGCAACTAGATGAGCAGTGAACATGGAAGTGATGCGTGTTGCTCTTTAACTGTGTGTAACAGTAATACCAGTTTGTCTTGCCTTGGTCTATCAGATGGCCCCGTTTGTAGTAAATTCACAATGCACAAGCCTCTGTTAATGAGCTTGGTAGTACTACATTTGGGGGGTGTTGTTGTTCTTTTAAGAGCCAGTTAAAGGAGAAAAGACAGACTGGTACTAAAAGTCTGGAATGAAAACCTGCCAAGTATCAAACGTTGTTTGAAGTGTGACTGTTACCGACTCTGCTGCCTGTCATCACACTGGCTTCCTGCTATCTGCCTGCAGTCTTTGCAGTATCATGTTGTTCACTTGAATCTGGCACTTCATAATGAATTCATGATTTGTTGCATAAATACAATCTAACTTAAAAAAATAACAGAAACGAACTCAGGTGAAAAGTTGCTTTAGTTTTGACATTTGAAATGATTTTTGCCAGATGGGCCAAAAAAATTAATCAGACAGGGAAGCATTAATGAATTCATTGTTTAAATTATATTTAGGCTAAAGTACCAGAAATGTGCTGGTTCCAACTGTTGAAATGAAAGTAAATATTGCTTTTGGGTTTTGGACTGGACCATCATCTGAAGATGTCAACTCAGATGTCAGGCTCTGGGAACTTGTGATAAGGATTTAAAAAGCTACTGACACTACTGCAGAGGGGAGGGATAGTAGTTAAAAAAAAAATGGCCCAAAAATCCCAAACAGCTCACAGCACTCCAGCTTGCAGTCTGCATAACCACAGAAACAGGCCAGCATGCAGAAACATGGAGAGGCAAAGCATGAGGGTCAACCACAGAGCAAGCACAGTCCCAACTAAACCGTGAGCAGTGGCTGAACGGGGCGTGAGGCTGGGGGGATGGAGGGCGGGGCCAGGGGCTGACCGTGGAGGTACTCTAGGGGGTCCTGGCCGGAGATGAGCCAGTTTCGGAAGAGGCGGAGGTGGTAGGAGCACTGGTGGAGGTGGTGGGCCAGCGCCCCGTCCAGAGAGAGGTGGCGGCCCAGGCTGAGGTCGATGGAGAAACGCCTCAACAACTGGGCCACATGGTGCTCCTCCAGGGGCTCTGAGGAAGAAGAGGGAGAGCGAGGAAGGACAGAGCAGGAGGAGGAGGGGGAGCGGTACAAAAGACATGAAACGATAGGATATGAGCGAGGAGGAGGGAGGAGAGAGAATGACTGAAGTAGGAGCAGATGAGAGAAGGAACAGGAGGGAGGACAGGTGCAGTGTGTGCATGGAGGAAGTGCTGCAAACACAGGAGGCAGCCAACAGCTCAGACTGGCCGCCAAACAGCCAGAGACCAGAAGAAGCAGCAAAACAACTCAAGCGACTTTCTGCGATAAAAATCATCCAGCACATCAGCAAGGCTCAGGACAAGACACCGAAAATAAAAACACCACGTTGCTCCTCTGCGACGTCTCAGTTCTACTTTAATCTGAAAACTACAGAAAATAACTTTGAACTAATTCACGAGACTTCACGAAGGAGCAAGTGTGACAGAGGGTATTTACAGGGAGCGTTCGAAGTCTGGCAGCTACCTCCAGAGAGACACTGCAGAAGCTGTTCAATGTGCAGAGAAATCTCGTGTCCACAAACAAGTCGGACAACTGATGCCGTCTTATGACTCGGCTCATAAGAAGCAGCAGCTGGACATTTGGTGCCAACACAACACTGCATGACTGGGGGCCGCCGTACCTTTGGCAGTGCACCAGCGAGGTGGAGCCACTGCTATGGTGGACGTGTCATCTTGTGTCCCTGTGGTGAACAGTATACATCAGAGAACAACATACTAACAGTGTGTGTGGGAGTTATACTAGATGTGTTTGCATGGTATCAACTGTACAGGAAGTGTTCTGTTTGTGGGATTAAGTGAATTGTCTAACTCAGGGGTTTTCAAAGTGTGGGATAGGGAGCCTCCCTAAAGAGAACTCAAAAGCATGCTGCCCCCCCTTTACCCCCCCTAATTATTATTACTATTATTATTGTTATTGTTGTCGCGTTGTATGTTCCACACAGGCTTAAAAAAGGTTTTAAACAATAAATGTTATACACATCTTTATTTTTGTAAACATGTTAAACATGTTTGTATGTTCTTAAACATATTTTTAAAACATTTTAATCATCTTTATCTGTGTGTTTGTGGATAAATATCTTTTTTTTTTTTTAACACATTTTAACATCTGTATGTATTCAGCATCTTTTTAAAACACATTTTTAACATCTGTATGTTTTTAATATTTTTAAAACACATTTTAACATCATTTTTTAAACATCTTTTTAAAACACATTTTAGCATCTGTTTTTAGCATATTTTAACAGAGCTTTTTAATATCTTTTTGAATACATTCAATTTAAGGCCTCTTTGAGTTTACATGGTCGCATACTGTCGTTAGCTAGCACCTCTTTGCAGATAACACTCTGTGGCAGCGGAGCATCATCAGGACCAATACATGAAAAGCCAAACTTTAAATAATCAGGGTCATAGATCCTCCGATTTCTGCTAGCCCCAGACTCTGTGTCCTCTCTCACTTTCACTTGAGATACTAAAAATCGACCCATCTTGTCTCTTGTCAGATGTTTACACTTTTTTTCTTTTAGGGTTTATTTTTTCACTTGCCGTGCCTCCCTTGAAGCCCTCTGGCGCCCCCCAGGGGAGGCGTGCCTCACACTTTGAAAACCGCTGGTCTAACTTGTTGTTCAGCTGTGGAGTTCTCATGTTACTGCTCTGGTTGATGGGTCAGCTCTCACAGAAACTTGAAAACACCTTGTGGATGAACAATTTTGCCAGTCAGAGCAGTGAAAGACAGAGAACTCTCCATGTGCACACGAAGCAATCCGACTTGGCTATTCAACCCGAAAACAGAGATATGAGATTCACAAAATCCAGACTGACCAACACCTGCCTTTTTAATCATGAAATCAAACTTACAGCTGTTCACAACAACATTAATCTCTTCTCGTCTCTGCTTGCCTTCTGTCCGACCATTCACACTCAATAAATGATCCAGAGTTGATCAAAGGGTTCGGGTGTAGCCACAAACGCTGCCAAACACTTCTTCTTCAATGAGTGAATATTTGCCCTTTTTCAAGTCTTGAACACACAGGACAACCACATCTGTGCACTGAAAACACTGACAAGCATATGTGCGCTTATGGAAACAGAACTGACTGATGTTTCTTTCAGAACAGACACAGGAGATGAAAGATGCTTCAACCCTTCCCCTGTTTGTCAGTAAGAGCTGATCCTGGTTCAGTCAGCTGTGGTTGAACAGGTTATCATTATCATTCATTCATTACATGTCATGAGGCTGAGGTCAGAGGAAGGGTTAAACATTCATGTGCTGTTGGTGGCGTTTGAACAATGAGCTCAATTCACATCCTCCACAATGATGGCAACAGGTGTGTGTTTGATGTAATTACTGTGTTCACATGCACACAAGCTCACACACACACTCACCCACATTTATCCACTGGAGAAAAAAAAACTGAATTATTGGGTAATGGTGATCAATTTACAAACTATGCAGGATGTTAAACAGGGTTCCCACCCTTTGTTCAGTATGAAATTCCATCAGAAGTCTCTTTGTTTTGCTGCTTTCTAAACATGAAAACAGTGACGAGGGATGAAGCTTTCGAAGTTTCAAACGGAACAATGAATCTGGTTTCCATTACAGGTCCAAAGAGAGACTCCCAGGGTCAGCTGTCTGAAGTAAAGGGGAAACTCTGCAGATTTCACTAAGTTGGTTTGTTGGTCACAGGGAGCCTCAGCTCAGCCTGGGAAAACAGTCACCTCATGTCTTCTGTGGCTCAGGGCTTTCTGAATATTAACAGGTAACAGGTTTGACAGACGTTTAAATGTCAGCGAGGATCAAATGGAAATATTCTACTGAGTTGCATTGGAAGTGTAGGATCCAGGGAGTAAAAGTCAGGATATCTCAGTTTCTGTTGCTTCAGGTCTCAACCTTCTTTGTCTCTTGCAAGTCCCCAAACTTTACAGAAGTGCAACACTAGATTAAAGTGGCCCTTTAATAAATCAGGACTGTAATTCTGAAAATATGATTTTTCAACTGGCACAATAACAAAACAGTTACCTGAGATCTGTTGTAACTCTAAATGGAAGAACATCGGCAGTAAAGGGGAGGACACAAACCAAAACGCGTCTCAATTACAAGTGTTTTCCTCTCAAGTCTATTTCCCTCCACTTCCCAGAAGTTAGTGTCTGGTGTGAACACAATCCTGCATTTTGAAGATGAGAGAATTAGTGCTGTGCAACCAGTGATGACCAAAATGATGATGATTAGTAAGTGTGAGAAATCTCAGTTTACTGCTCACTATGGAGTCACATATTCAGTTTACCATCACCACGATACGTCCTGACAATGTCTCACTATGACAGCCGTGATGAAGCACTGGGAGACAATAAGCTCAGCCTGAATGCCCAATGAATAGATCTCTTTCTATATTGCGTTGTATTAAAGAGCAGTAATTAGTGAATTAATGAATGTTTGTTGTGTTATTTTTTGTTAATTCTCCATTTTGTCTGCAGGTTTTTAAGTGAGAATACAAAGACTGCATCCTAGTTACAGCTGCATCACACTGTACTGCTCACACCCAAGGACCTGGCCTTCCCTCAGATTTCTCTAATCCCTCAGAGGAACCAGGGTTCTTGTACACTTGATGTTTAAGAAATAAAAAAAGCTGCAGAAAGCTGAGAGTAACCTGGCAACTTCAACGTACGTATAAAGGCACTTACTGATCCAGGCTTGTGTCATTCTACACAAAGGGAAGCAGACTAACACTGAGTCTTATTTAAAGCTGGATCACAGCACTTTTACATATAAATAAATGTACGATGCAGTCAATCCTTTGACTAAAGCCAATCACTGCCACTAAATTATACTACTGAAATGTATCACGAGGGGACATATAGAATGTAATAGCAACACTAAATGCAGGTTTTGCAATAAGGTAATCAAAACGTTGCCATCTGCTTCTGCATAGGTTGATTGAGGTTATTAGAATTATTGTGTTAATGATCCATCATTTCAAGTGAGCAGATACCTGGTAAAAGGCACTGAAAATAAAAAGAACTCCCACTTATCCCTGCTCATATCCAGTGTTTTATTATAAGTTTAATCAGTGTGAAGTGAAGGGTCTCTATTCTCTGCTCCACTATCAGGTCATTGTAAAGGTTTGCTGTCTCCTAAATTCTTGATATTTCACACATTCAATGACCAGTGGGAACCCTGGTTAGAAAGAGAATGTCAGGTAGTGTTAGAAAAGTAAGAGTCCAAAGCATATGGGTAACAAAAAAAAAAAGAAAAAAACAACGGAAACCTGGAATGCTGGAGGGCCATGTGGAAAAAACCCAAGGTCAAAAACAAAAGTTTGAAGACATGCAAGACAAAGGGAGGTGAAGTGGAAAAATACTTGAAAGAAGCAGACGTACCATTAGTCGGATGCTTTGCAAACGACACAGAAAATCGTTTTACTGCCGGCATAGACAACAACTCTGAGGAAATAAAAAAAAAAATTCACTAGTGTTACTTTGAGCCACAGTGACTTGTATATATCATGTTTTATTATTTCCCTGTTCTTTTCTAATGTGGACGAATAGTGGAAAGATCAAGCAACACCTACTGTAACAAGAGAGTGGTTTAAGAACTATCTGTTCAGTTTATGAAGAAGCTCTAACTGGTGTTTCTGTTCAAACTGATATCTGAAGTTTGAAGATGTTTGAGAATGGCTGTGGGGCAACACATGAATGGAACATCTTCTGATGACAACGTGAGATGAAATGCTTTAACTGAGGAGGTGAAGAGTACACACCAAGAAAGATAAAACTCTGAAAAACAAGCCCAATATTCAGGTGGAATTCCTGCTTCCCTCCCTCCTGCAGCTCGAGGTCTAACCGTGACCAGATAAACAACAACCCCAGGAAAGAGTTAAATGCCGTTCAGCCTCTTTGTCACGTACTGAGACACAGAGACAACAATGAAATATAGCAGCTGGTGAACCTGGCCAGGATTAAAATGCTTCAGCATGGAAAGATTTTTCAAAATGACACCAACACTACACTCACGGAGGAGCATGCACTGAAACAGCACAGTGTGTGCGTATTGGACTGCATCGAGAGCAGAATGCTTCCTTTGATTCTTGAACATGAGGTGTAACAAGATGGATGACAAAGACCAACAGCAAGGCTACATGTGAGACAACCAGGAGGATGGCTGCTTAAGAGAGACTGGAAGTCTGTGTAATACCACAGTGACACCTACTGGACGACATGACAACAGCCATCGATGTCAGCTACACAATCAGGGCCAAGCATGCTGGATCATCGCTTTGATATTGACTGTTTCTCGTTTCTTTTCATGTCTCATATTATTCAAAAGCTTGTTTGAATAATATGTGCACACAGCTAGAGCCCTCTCTTTCTAACTCCATCAGCAGAAGGCCAACACATTCAGAAAAACGTGAAAGAAAGAGTGGATGATGAGAACGTAAAATTGCTATATGACTTCTGCTAGTGAGTCACAAAACATGACTGAGTTAAAGAGACAGCAGATTCTCAGACAGATGTTTCTCTAGGAGGGATGACAAACGTTTGTTCTATCAGAAGCCAGCTCGTATGGTGCTGCTCGTACTGTATCTCCAACCAAGTTTAAGCTCAGTGTGTAGATTTCACTGTATCAAGGGAAACTCTGACACTGAACAGACTGTAACAGGAAGTCAGTGCAGCCATGGACCATGCAAAAAAACCAAAAACAAAACAAGGGCAGATTATGATTTTTGAGAATGAGGGGCAGTAAATGGACACATACTGATGAACAGCTGCTTCATACATGAAGTAGTTCTGAAAAACTTTCAAAACCCTCAAGTGTTGACTTGTCTGAAAATGACAAGTGTCATCTTCACTGCACACTTATATTATTCTTATATTGTAGTTGATCAAAAGAACATATTCATAGACATAAGTAACTCAGCTAGAAATGAACCTGACCCCACTCGTGTACATCAACGATACTCTGCTACACATAAATACATCTGGATACTGAAGCCGTTGTTACTCTTGGTGAAGCTTGCTGTAACATTTGGCCACATTTCCTGTCGTTGTCTTCACACATATTACAAACTGTCTAAAGTTTAGTTTAAGTTGTGTTTGAAGTTCTAGTCGAGCCTGAGGCAGCATGTAAACAAACCACTACAAAAAAAAAAAAAATACAGCAATTTTGCTCAAAGTGTGGTGTGGAGAAAAAAAAAGATGGAAAAATCCAGTGGTTTTGGTGGCGACAATGAACATGGAGTCTAACAATACAGAAATTACTAAATATATAAGAACCGTATTTCCTCAAATAAAAGCTGGGTCTCAAATAATGGCCGGTGGCAAGTCGAGACGAACAATAAAAAAGGATGTTGCAAGTTTTCTACAACATGTTCCTGCAAATGTTTCACAATAAAAGCCTTGTTAATCAATGCTAGAGGGCTTTTCATTTGAAACAGGAAGTGTTGAGATTGTTTCAAGAACTTTAAAAAGGCAAATGGCAGCAGATCAAAGTGAGGCTTCGTAACAAAATACGAGAAATTATACTTATCAAACAGAGGGAATTAGAAATAATTGGCTGCCTCTAACACAAGTCTGCTTCAAATAAAGGCCTGCTATCTTCTGTATTTGAGGTAAATAAAGGCCACAGTCACTATTTGAGGAAATATGGTTTTAAATACATGTATGGGCATACATGATATTTATTCCTTCTTCATTCTCTCTTTTCTCAGAGCGCATACTTTAATCTTCCAGTCTAGTTCTACTGCTGCTATTTTGCACTTTCTCTAACTATGGTAATCAATAATTTTTCATACTAAACACTCAGTAAACATTTCTACTTCATATGTGTACGTGCCCAGTTTCCCCACAGGGCAGCGCTCAGGAAACTTACAATATTTTATATTTTAGGACTAAGAGGAAATGTGTAGGACACTGATCTGCTGTTGCCCTGTGCAGGTTAGTGAAGGAGCGCGATCTCAAACACGTACCGTCTTTGTAGGACAGACTGCCAGTGGAGAATTTTTTGCGATGTGCGCGTGCGTAGTCCTGCAGGTTAGGGGCGCTAGAGGACCCACCTAGGACAGTGGTGCTGAAGAGCCCGGCGCACTGAGAGCCTGCGAGGGGGGTGGGGGGGTTAGTTACCACTACATATCATGCTGTTACTCAAACAACTAACCAGAGAGAGACAGAGAAAGAGAGAAAAGGAAAACAGAAACAGACAGGCAGACAGACACAATGACCCAGAGGAGACCATGCATCTCATACCAACAACTCTCTCCTCCTCTGTGCTCGTCACAAGAGCCTGGAGAGTTTTTAAAGTTCAGCCACTTTGCCAGGCTATGAGGCCAAAAGGAAAAATCCACCCTGAAATCCTTTCACTAATCATCTTATCAATTTGTGACACATTGGATGCACAAAGCGAGAGTTGGTTTCAGCATCAGTATGTCCAAACAGAGGGGACAAAGAGTAGCATAGAAAGAGAAGAAAGTTACGAGGCAAAAGCAACAGAATGAGATCAGTCTTTGTGACTTTTCTCTGACAGATTTCCTCCTATATGACAGTCCGAAACAACAGCTCCAAAAAGAAGTGGTTGTTCTTTAATTCTGAGGAACTGACACCAAAACTCGTTTATCTCTGATGTTTAAGACGGCAGAGACCTCACCACTGTACAGTATGTAACAGTGATGAGAAAAATTAAGCACCAAACAATGAAACTGACACAGAAACGCAACTTGGGTGGATTTTTCTTTTAACAGCCACGACACCAGAGCTACACAGCAGCAGAGTCAGTCATTCTGTCAGGATTATGTTGAAGGGGAGAAGAATCTGAGGCTTACTGCGATGGAAAGAGGAGGCAGTGAAATGTTAATCTGTATGGAACTACATCAAGGTTAACACTAACAACGCCTCAGTAGAGTACATGAACTGGTGCCACTGGTACAAATATTTGATGATATTCATTACACAGTTTACTTGAATGAAGTGGGGAAAAAAGTCTCACAATTGACTAAGTTCTGGATGCACAACAACTGTTCACTGAGACCAGTAAAATACATTATATTCCCAGAGGAGAATCATCTTTGTCCTGAAAACTGGACGATCAAGTTTTAAAAGCAGGTACTTTTGAATTCTGAATTACAGTAACTAAACATGAGCATCGTTGGATGAAAAATATTTTTTGAAGATAGATAAAAGATCCCAAAACAGGCGTAAAATGAAGTCACCATTTTATCATTATTCACTACATTGTATTTGAAGAGTAGTTTCATTGACAAACAAGTGACTGCATTAACAAATATATGTATATGACATATATATATCTCCATCTGGAGAAACAAGCTCCTCACATGCATTTTCACACACATTGAAGTCCTTAAAGTGTTTTGCTGTGTTTCCACTGCGTGGTACAGCTCAGTTTGACTGGAGTAGCTCTATTTCCTTTTTCATTATTGCTAGTACCTGGCACCATGTACTTTTTGGGTGTCATCTCAGTCGAGGTTCCAAGTGAGCTGAGCCAAAATTGAAAGATCATGTGAAAACACCGGAGCATCGTCAGTCATGTGACACGGGACACACTGCACACGCTCCACATTTTTAAATTGCTGAGTGACCATTAATAGCAACTGCATTTTTTAATTCAGTGAACCCAGATGTTAAAAAAATGCCAGGCTCCAAAAAACAGACTGTGGTCAACTGATGAAGAGCAAACCTGTCGAGAAAATCATCCTCCATCAGTATCCTCTGTTGTAAGTAGTGTAGCTCCCTTAAGAGTGTGTGTGTGGACGATCAGCTAAGAATCCCACCTACGTTGAGGGAGGACCATGTACAGTGGAAAACCAAACAGAGAAAAGTACATGGAGATAAATGCAAGTCGAGTCGAGCAGAGCTGCACCATGCAGTGGAAAGAAGGCTTATTATTTTCATCAATGATAATGACCCCCAGATCAAAAGCCATGTAATGAAACCAGGCCGCCCCTCCCACTCTGAGCCTTTTCAGTGTCATATATACACAGTTGCCATGGAGAGGGTGCATTATGTCACCTACCTAATCCACTTTGTTTCATCTCAGGGGACTGACGTGAGCAGAGTGAGAAGAGGCGGTAACTGCCTACTTTGGAGGACGAAGTCTCTGAAAGAACCTGGTGGAGAAAACACACACAACCATCAGACTCAGAAGCTTGATTGTTCTTGATATTGTGCACCAGGCTACACTGCTGTCTGCTAGTTTGCAGAGAGAAACAGAGAAGCTCTGGGTCTATAAATCACACTGATTAGACTGGCAACTAAAAAAATACCCCATTTCTGTGGAGCAAATAGTTGAACCGACTAATGATTTAATGTCCGACAGTGTTTTCATGGACACAGTTGTGACTCTTTGTACAACTAGGTGGATTAGTCTGCATCACCTCCATGGATCCAGTCTTATGATTGCGTATGAGTGGGGACCTCCTCTGAATGGTGATTGGCTCAGACAGCGGCACGGCGCGGTCCGTCTCATCTCGTGAGAGGTCCTCCAGGCTGCCGGGGTCGGTCTGTTTCTGCCCGTTCTAGATCATCAGAGAGCAAGACAGAATACACATGCTGCTATCTGCAGAATAAAAACATGGTGAAAATACTCGGATGTGATTCTACCTGTCGTGCTACCTCTGCAGAAGCAGGTCTGAAGCCAAAACCAGTTGGTGCGTTCTCCTCCTCCTCAACGCCTTTGACCCCGGGGCTGAAGTGAAGTTCTACGTGGAAGCGTTCCTCTGAGGTGAGGTCCTGAAGGGAGAACAACAAAGATATGACTACAACACTATCTACAAGATGATGCCTAATTTGAATGATACATTTTCTGATGACACTGGCGGCAGTAAACAAAAAAATAAATAAACACGACACTACCTTGTTGTTATCCTCATACAGCATGATGACAATCTGAGTCATATAGTTGAGTTCAGAGACAGCGCTGAGGTAATCCATGGCACGCTTCCACTGCTGGTCCTTCTCCTCCTGTTGCAAAAACACACACACAGAAAGTCAGTATAACGTTTTACCTCCTTTTCGTAAAGATTCAAAGTTCTGTCCGACTGATGTTTGGTTGCTCACATCAAGCAGGCCTCCATAGCGGAAGATGCTGAGCAGAGAGTGGACGTGACTCTCACTGGTGAAATATAAACGTGTCCTAACATGACGTCCAGGAGACATCACTCCACGAGAGTACCTGAGAAGAAGACATCACAGTTCCAGATGCTCCAAAATATAACAAACACTTTGCATCATGTCGTTCCACCTCACCGGCCTTGTATTAAACTCATTTTACTCTTGGGACTCACAGAGGGTGCAGTTTGTTGACAGACTCGTCCTCATGGGTCCTCTGCAGGTCCAGCTGGATCTTTCTGACCAGTGGGAGGCAGTAGGCATATGCTATGTCCAATTTCTCCACTTTATTTATCCCATATTCCTGCAAAAACAGAGACAATATGCTAAAAATACTGCACAAGCTCTGAAGTGGTAAAACTACATTCTATGTGTTAATTACAGTATATTAAAAAGTTAATTCAGTTATTCAGTTTATGTCAAAAAAGTCTTAATCACAAGGTGAGAAAATGTCAGTGATGTTGAAAATAAGGTTACTGCAAATTTGGGTATAAGAGAAATGTTCAAATGGATCAACATTAATCAAAACTTCCAGGCTTATAACTATAAATACATATCATTTTTATTTTCAGCATCATGTGTGTTTTCGTCCCAAATTTGTCTTGAATTCTCATCAAAAACAGAAAAAAACATAAGTAACCATAAACAGAAATGGCAACTCCCTCCTTGTGTCTCTCACCTGTGGGATGACGATGTCAGCCAAAGCACGAGACAGTCTGAACAGCTCCAGCGTGTCCTCCAGGCCCAGAGTAGCGTTGTGGATGACATCATACTTCACGCAGTCGTAAATGTCCGGTATTTTACTGATGTCATAGCGCCCGTTCTTCATGCGGAAGTCTCTCTCCAGTTTGGACCAGCGCTGCAGCATCAGCTCCAGTGTCTCGCTGTGGTACAGCTGCAGGTCTGGTGAGAGAAGAGTCATTTAAGATTTTTAACTGTGTACATTACTGATCAATCAATTTGATTTTCATCAAAATTAGTTCCAGTAAAAACTGTAGAGTATCGTGATGTTGCTGGTGAATTTGTCACATGCCACTTTTCCATGTTTTGAGACACAAATGAATTGCCACTCATCTATTAGAATGGACTACAAAACCTCCAATCTTAAAAATCTGTAAACTTCAAACCAAAACATCTGTGTGGCTACATATACAATCAGGGGTAATTGAGGCAATGTGGCAAAAATAGAGCCGAAACTTTGAGATATTCTAAAGCTGACAAATCACTTTTCTCACCAGCTGACTTGGGGTCCTCCATTCTTTTGCGGATCTGGGATGTGAGACTCTGAATGAGGGCGTAGACCTGGTCACATGTGGCCACTGGGTTCTGGACTATTTTCATTGAGTTCACCAAAGAGGCACTACATGTCGGAGCCAACTGTCACACACACACACACACACACACACACACACACACACACACACACACACACAAATCACAAAGTACTTTCGTTAAAAAAACGAATGCACAAAATAAACACATACTGACCACTTTCACATTACAAAGACCTCAAAAGCCAGAGACTGCTAAACTGCACAAATCAGTATGACTTAGCAGATTAATCATATTTTTTCATTTTGCTGTTAAATCTAATGACAGTTAGAAGAATTACAGTTAGCTCAAGAACTACAATCCTGGCTGCTTTCATTATGACAGGTTAGTAATCTCCAGAATGATCAAAGGAGATATGCTCACAGACAATTAGGTACCAGGTTAAAAGGTCCCCCCTTGTCTCCACATATCAACTTCTCAGTCTAACAATTACTGTGGGAAACACTTGTCAAAAAAGAAAACTTTAATTCCCAGGTTAAGGTAGAGGAGTGTGAATACAGGTTGGGAGGAGTAGCTGTGCTGGTAAGATTTTAAACATGTATGTTGAAAGCTTCCAGGTTAACCAGAATACAATATGTAACACTTAAGGTGTCTCAGGCACATTCACTGTGTCAGCTGGAGATTCAAAACAAATATATAAATCAAGAGCAACAAGTATTTAATCATCTATCCAGTCCAATTGTTCTGGTTCAGCAGTGGCTAAGAATTAGTAGCATAAACACCTGTCTTGCTTCTTGCTATGTTTTGGGTAAACTTTTGACCACTTTCAGAAAAATGAAAATCTCAATCTGTGGCCCCCCATCAACTACAGACTGATCTGTTCATTGTAGTTATCTGTAAAACAGCTGATATAAGACTCTTTAAAAACCTGCTGCATAAACAAGTCTACCGATTCAAAACTGTATTTCTCAGTGTTGTTTTCCCCCTTCGCCCCTGAGAGTGTTCAACACAGATGTCTACTCACCCTGTCGAAGTCTTCGTCCGTGAAGTCCCGGTCTTTCTGCAGAATCTCATGCAGCCGGGC
Organism: Centropyge bicolor; assembly: GCA_037975185.1. Lineage (NCBI taxonomy): Eukaryota > Metazoa > Chordata > Actinopteri > Pomacanthidae > Centropyge > Centropyge bicolor. The sequence continues at coordinate 305,264 of JBBMOC010000096.1, read as the reverse complement.
CTTGACGCGGTGCTGGCAGCTGCTCAGCGAGTCGCTGTCGTTGTCCAGCAGCCCGTTCATGTTGGCGCTCTTCACCATCTGCACCAGGATGGGTGTCAACTCGCCCTCCAGAGCCAGCAGACCCTGCTCACACACACACACAAAGTGAAGTGGTGGTGAAGTAATCTGTAACTTGTTTTGGCAACAACTTCGATCCAAAGTGATAATTTGATAATTTGTCAACAGTGTAAACAACATCTCACAAATGACAACTAGCAAGAGCTGTTTTACTGCCACTAAGGACACATAAGGATGACAGTCTGTGACATGACTGATCTTGTTGACACTAAGAGTCATTCTGAAGCTAAATAAATATACTGTATCAAACACATTTTAACAAATAATATGGTCACAGTTTAGTTTCACAGTTCTTACATATCAACAGTAAGCTGACAGTACTGGACACTGTTCAGACCTTCCTCCTCTAAAGAAGCTGTTAATCTCTGAAGGACAATGCTTTTCTATTGAATTTTCGGTCATTTCAGATTCTGCAGGTGTTGCAGAGAACACATTTCTGTTGTACGGAGCTCTTAGAACACTAGAAAGCAGCAAACCTTTGCGAAGGCTGCGGCCGTCATCTGCACCCTGCCCTCATCAGACGCATAGATCTTCAGGTCGTGTCTGTAGGTGCTGTGTAACCGCAGTAAGCCACAACCTGGAAAGCCGGCGTAGTCTCCTACAAAAACACAGTGACAACAACATCAGTGATTATACAGACACAGACCTTGTTGGCTAATCAGGGCATATGACCATTTTTGTGTGTAACAAGCTCAGTGTGTCAGTGTACCTGACTCTGACCTGGGATCTCTTCTTTAATTAACCTCTACTGTGTCATCACAGACAGCCGGACTCTTTGCATCTCAGCTGCTGCTCTGTGACCCATCTGCAAGTAAACTAAAATATCCTGTGATTGTTTCCCTTGTATTATTGAAGAGCATCACTCTCCCACTTCAGAGTTTCTATTTTTACATCTTCGTCCTAACATCTCATCATTTCTAGTAAAGAGCCTTTCATCTTAGAAGATAAGTGCACCTTTTACATTTTTATAATCCTCATATTCCCAAGAATGAGTTTGATTCTGTCACTGTACTCTATCATCTTACTCCTCCTTCAGTTAGAGTCACTTCTTTGATCTACAGCATGTGCACACCTGCTGTCCTGGAAGCGTTAAATCAGAAGATGTGTGTAAGTAATAAGGACTGAAGAATAGGAAGCTCAAACAGAAGCTTATTTAAGGACAGCCAATAACAGAAAAATTTTTTATTAGAGAACAGACAACAGATTTCACACATTAGATTGACACCCTGTGTTTAGATAGACTGTAAGTAATAATAAACCATTCATACAATATTTGCTCATGTGGATCATGGCTGAAACACACAAGTAAAATGGTATTTCTGACCCACTTTTCATGCTCCTCTTCCCACCACTCGTTCTGACCTTATATGGATCAGCGGCTGCTCAGCATGGCGGCACAATCAGTAATTCAAAGTCTCTCCAACAAGGGGCCACAGCCTGTTACTGTACTAACAACAGCAGTGATGATGGGGGCTTGCATATGTAGCTGTTTTCGTGCCATTCTGAATATTTTTGTTCCTTATATTTTACTTAACTGTTTAATACCTTCTTAACCAACACTGATCACAGATGTCTGAAATTTGTTTTTGGGTGTGTACTCATATGTTTCCATGACACAACTGCTAGAGCAAAGAAATATACACGTTTTTTCAGTAAGAGCACGCTGCTGTGTGTCTCACCTTGTCCTCCGGGGTACATACAGCGAAAGGCCCTTCCCAGCTCCTCTGCCTGCACTCGGCCAGCAGGAGTCAGCTCTCCTCCCCACTTCAGCACCAGCAGCAGAGACGGACCTTCCTTACGTGTGTCTGCAAACAGAATCCAGAGCACTGCTGTTAATACTCATACGTTTTTTTGGCCAGCTTGATCTATTCTGAGTAGGAGATGAAAAAAGTGCCTTAATGTTTTCCTACCTTCTTCCTCACTTGAGGTTTTGGGCTGCCCATGGGGCAGGTAAGTTAGTTGCACTTTTCTGTTGATCCCTGAGAAGTGGCCATACCTTTATTACGAAGAAAACAAAACAATTAAAAAGCAATTAAACAATTAAAAGCTAAAGCCATTTATATATATAAAAAAAGGCTGCATGCCTTCTTCCACCGGATTATAACCTGGGCGGTTGCCATTACTAATAATAATGATGACTACTAACGATGAGGTGTTGACTAGTGTGGAAACAGGACCAGGATGTGCAGTTCCATGCTGGCAGTGTCTATGAGTGAGGTTGTGCTCAGTTGCCTTAACTTCTCTGTAGTGGCTGTTTACAGGACATACACTGCAGCCGTAACAGGAACAGCACATCAAATACTCTTGGAGTTGTGTAAAGCAGATGGTGACCTTTGAAAAACTCATTTGTCATAAGCGTGGGAGGAAGCCAAAAGACAGACTTAGGAAACACTGTCCCAAATACTTATAGGATATTCAAAAGGAAGTTGAGCTTCAGAAAGACAGGCCATGCAAAAAAACTCAGCAAACCAACACCAAATCACTATAATATTACAGTATCTTTAAGCAAACAGTACAACACAGTATGGATTAAAAATCTGTAGTTCCTTTTCACAGTCTATCAGGCTTTAACATAATCTGCTGAAATGACCTAGAAATGGACTGAAGGAACATGAGATCAGGGACTAGTGGTTAATAAAGTGACCCAGTTTACTTGTGACTCACATTTCCAGAACAGTCTTCAGCTGCTCCAGTTTGGACTTCTTCTCTTCTATCTCGCAGTCATTGTGCTGTCCCAGTTCTGCTAACAACTGCCGTGTGATGTCCAGCACCTCCTGTCGAGGTTCACAGCAGCATGTTGTCAGAGATCTCACAGTGGTTCACACAGGCTGGGAGTTAAAACCTACATAACCGTGCCTTTGTCTGAATTACCTGCAGCTGTTTTGGCTTCTTCAGCTTTAATTTCCCAGTTTTATATCCTCCATATTTTTCAAATAGATCAAAGAACCTGGATGAAAAGATAGACTTCAAATGAATCTAAAGTCTTTAATTTGTCTTTGCAGTAAAGATGAAGGCAGTGACAGAGATAACCTACATGGGGTTGCGAACTTCCATCTTCATCTTTTGTTTGGGCGTTCGGTCTCCATGACGGATGACAGCGATGACACAGCGTAGCTCCATCCTGAAGAGCGCAAGAGGAAGTTAAGATCAACAGAAACATCCCATAAGTGGATACCTCTTCCATCAAAACACACTGGTCAACTGTTGTAAGAGGATAATCTTAATACATTTAGTGCACTAAACACACAGCTGCTGCACACAAATTGCTAAACTAGTTTTACCACTATTAAGACTCACATGGTCCCTGATGTAGTGGGAACAATGGGGATGTCCTCTGCCTCCGTAGGGATGGACCAAGGAATCTGAAACTGAGGGGCCAGCTCACGCATCACGAGGTTCCTGAAGAGCCGTGATAGGACACAAGTTCAATCAACAGATCTGAACGAGAGATTAACCAATGAAAACTCAGGAAAAAATGGTGGACGAGGAGCGGGGTACCCGAGGATCTTGGCACAGTCGTCATAGTACTTCATTGAGTTCTTCACAAAACTGAAGCCGTTGACGTCACACACGTAAGAGTGTCCATTGGCTCGGAGAAGATCGAAGCCACACACGGTTTGCTGCAGAGAGAGGCGAGAAGGACACATTTTATTTCATCAGTAATGGATCTCTACAATGAAGGAACAAGTAAACTGGGACAAACCAGACTGTATCAAGCTCACCTTGAATGCCAGGCAGACCTTACGGGCCACCAGCTTCTCCATGGCTGAGAGCATGACGGGGTAACGGACCTCCTTCCCCTCACTGTCTCTCTCCACCTTCCCGTCCAGAGCAGGGGACTTTCGAGCCTCAGCGTGAGCATAGTCTGGCCCCACAGTGTACACCTGAGTCCACGAGAAAACACCCACAACCACCAATCATTCAACACGATAGTTTGAACTGACTAAAACCATAAAACAGAGTTGTGACACTGCTATCTGCAAAAAAGTGTTGATAGGTGTTAAGTGTCTCATATTCTACCTCAGAATTGATTCACTGAGTGGTTTCCTTTCTTGATCATCAATACTGTGTACATACTCTACCTTAACATCGGTGCCATCTGTTGGCATGAACTCTTCATAGATGTAAGAGCCCGTCTTCCTCACACTACTCTCTGGGGAGTACACACTGCTCCGGCTGCCGATCTACACAAATCACACAGTGAGTAAAAAATGTTATTATTCTGAAAACACTGCTGACTCATACAGCTGTTTCACTGTGCCCTCTGAACGGTCTACATAACATCTGTCACAGATTTAAAGGCTGCTGCTCCATGTTTGACAACACTGTGCCTGATTTACGATATTGCTCTTTCTCTGGCAAAGCAATAGACTCGTCTTCCATTACAAGACCAGCTATGAAGTGGTGTAGGTTAATGTCTGCTGTGCTCTAGTCTGTTAACACTTGCCATGCTTACTAAACAGATAAAGGGGAGGTGTACATTCAAAATGTCAAGGCCAGCCATGGGCGTGGGACAGTTTTCCAAATATAACATGAGTGCCATTACTTCAGGCACACAAGCACACTCTGATAGGGAAGAGAGGCCTCAAGTCTAAAACCAAATTCAGATCAAAGCCTAACAAGTCAAAATCATAAATTAGACTAAAAAGATGCACTGGTGTGTCACTGTAACTTGCTGCGTATAAGAGCAACCAGTAGTGGCCAATCTGTTTGAGCTTCAACATTAACAACCCAGTATTAGTATAATGGGTGATGAAACTGGTCATTATGGCAACAGTAAACTGGTTTTGTCAGGACAGTTTTAGGATGTCGCAGGACTCAAGTCTGTAATTTTTTCCCCTCATCTTCCCACCGATCTTTTTTTGTTGGATTTATAGACTGACAAAAACAAGCCACAAGGACCTTCCTGAAGAGTCGCTGGCTGCCACCCCCAGCAGAGGTGGGGTAGTAGATGTAGACGTTGTGGTCCTCAGCGCAGACAGGCTTTTCAACAAAAGGCTTCTGGAAGATCTCTCCGTTCACCTCCACATGGTCCTCTCCTTCCACCAGGTTACACTCTGAGACATAGACACAGAGCAAATGTTTGTGTGCCAGGAAGCCTCTATTCATTACCTCTTCTAATATACACAGATGGCACTTGCCCCCTGAGAGTTTACTCTTGAGCCCTGTGAGGCAGCTCTGCACTCTGAGCCATGTGATGCTGATTGGTCATAATGAAAACGGTCATTACACTGAAGGAAGGAAAAGACATAAAACATCTGATGGCTCATCAGTCCAGGGACAGTCTCTGTGTCACTGTGTAAAAACAGAAATTGAATGACAGACCCACAGCACTTAAGTATGGTACACTTGCGCCTGCTTCACATTTGAAACTATATTTATCCACGAGCTGAAATAAAACCAAAGCAGTCTTAGATCAAAGGCCTCAGGATGCTGCATGACAGGGGCTTTAGGGCTGTTTTTACAAGAGCCTTTTCAGGAGGAACAAAAAGCTTTAAGGATTAAATAAAAGGTGGAGTGAATGTTGTTAGCTTTCTGTTGTGTTTTCCTATGTGAGTAGATATCAATATTCCTCATGAGGCAGCAGACTGACCATCTGGTTTATCTGGGTCACGGTTCAGCACAGCATAGCGTGGTAGATCTATCCCCTCCTCCTGCAGGATGCGATACACTTCTCTCCTGTTAGACAATAACACGACAAATAAATACATAAATAAACTATGGTGGTTATATTATTAAGCACCACTTTGCAATACTTTACAATACTATCTAAAGCGAGGGTACGTTGAAGTACCTGTCCTGTATGTAGTACTGCATGTTCAGGTCGTTGATGAGCAGAGGGTTTCTCAGTTTGGCATAGCTCACTGCCTTGTCCAGAGGGAATCCTGGTTCACATGTGGAGAAATGATTCAATAATGAACCTCATTTACTGACATTTACTGAGTCACTGTTTGAGAAAACACAAACACTTGAGATATGGTGACACTATGTTACAAGGCAGGCTCTCTGTTTAGTGTGTAAACGGTAGGGCAGTTAATGAGAAGGTCACGTGATCACACAGACAGTATGCAGAACATGTAACATGAGCTGTGAGTGTAGATTTATGTGATTTTGTAAGATGCAGCTTTTAATTTAAGACCCACGGATACACCTGTGGAAACCACAATAAATATGACTAATACACAACACACACACAAAAAAAAACTAGTCTGCTTGAGTTTGTGCGTTTCTCTGTGTGTGTGTTGTACCCTTGGAGTGGAAGGAGATGAGGCAGTCACACAGAGGCCATTTGTCCACAGGCTCGTTGAGGATGACGTCCTCTGGGAAGATGACCACAGTGATGTACTCAAACCTGCACAGCCTCTCCAGGATCTGGGTCATTGGCTTAGATTTGGACTTCTTCATCATGCAGCAGATCCCCACCATGATCTGTTGCTCTGGGGGCTGAATAAGGGACATTTCAACATTTTCAGCTGACTAATTCAACCAACTAATGTTAATGTCTGACAGTAAGAATAAACATAACCAGGTTAATTCAGCATAACCTGGTTTCTCACTGAACATTTAAATGCTAAATTGATGACATCTAGTGGTTGTGAAATGATTTGGTCCCTATCAAAAGCATCACAGATGTTAAACATATCTGTTGAGCTCTTATGACAAGACCATGTGTTGTGTTTGAGAAATTCCTATTTAGTTGTTCAGACACTTTCATCCAGAACAGATTATAATAAAGAAGCTCTGTAGTAATCTCCCACCGAGTCTGTGTCTTCGTCGTCCTCATATAGCTCCATGTCTGTCCTCATGCTGTCTTCCAGGACCTCGCTCTCATCGTCCTCGCAGCCCACGAAGAATCTGGGAGCGCCACGCCGGCTCTCGCCCGGGCTGTTGGGCTCTGACATCACAGTCCCCCGCGGCAGCCCTCAGCGTCCCACCGCGCCATCGTACACCAACACACCGCCAGAGTGGGCCGCCGATGGCAGGGCGCAAGGCCTGGGGAGAGGGACGGGTCCACTCTGCCTGGGCGGGACAGCAGAGCTGGTTGATGAAGGTGTGTGTGAGGCAGTGGAGCAGAATGATACTGAATGAGCTGGACTCAAATGTACAAGGTTATGTGTGAAATGATGGTGCTGGTCAGTCCTCTGCAATGACGTTGTTACTCAAGTTTCTCATTTCTTCTTTCAGCAAATTCACATCTCATATGACCGGCTTGGGTTTCTCAAGAGTCGTCAGCAACTTGGAGGCTGCAGCTCCAATTATCTGATGACAGTCCTTTCCTCCATTTGTAAGAGTGACAGTCCTACAAGAGAAACAGAACATTACACTTTATTTAGGCAATCCTGTTCCATGGTGCTGAGAAATATTAAACTGCATGGCTCTAACCATAGTCTCACTGCACACCAGAGGCCATAATATAAAACATACTGTACATACATACATGTGCACATGTTGGTGAGAACTGGTTCTCAAGGGCAAAATACAATTTTATCTAAAGGAATATTGTGAGCATCTAACATTAAAATCCTTAAAGCCAGACAAGCAGATCAGGCAAATTTTCTGAACAGAAATACCTCCATGAAATATGACAAATATTATTAATCATCTTTCACTGCTTCTGTTTTGGATAATTGGATAATCTGTTTTGGATAACTCTGTTATTTCTGAATGAATCTAAATTTAGCTGTTTCCTGTACATGTTGCTTTGTGTTACTGAATAAATCAAGAAAAATCCCTATGAATCTTTCTGCACTGAATAGTTGATAAGTTAGACTGAGAACTGAATTCAGACAGAATTAAAATCAATAGGGAGAATCAGACAGATCCGTTTCCGCTCATCTGTGTTTGAGGATGTCCGATGGTTTCTCGCCAACACTGTCTCATTATGCCAAGCTGTGGGGGTAATTTTGTACAGTAAAAAAAAAAAGAACACCATGTCTGGTTCTGCAAATCCCAGCCAATATACCATCAGTTTAAGCAGAAATGGCTGTGTGCTTGAGCAATAATTACCTTTAGCACTTACTCTACTGTTACACATTTAACCCTGACGCTGCAGTCTGCTGCAGCAAAACAGCGTGAGCATCAGCTCTGATCTGCGTTTTCATCACCACTAAACATTAGCCAGTCATGGAGACAGGACAGGCAGCAGAGCACATATCATACTGTAGACAAACCACAACTACTCATTACTCTCTGGCACGCTATAAGAACCCATTTGAACAACAAACCACTTCACCATCAGGCACAGTCACTCAAGGGTCAAGACCGGCTATTTGCAGTGGAAAATACTGTTATTAGCATAAGCAGCCGTGAAGGGGTCCAAATGAGATAATAAACAAACACAGTACTGTCCAAAGCCCTGGGGATCTCAAACTGAGGGAACACAAGTAAGACTGAAAAAAAAAAAGCAAAGCTTCCTCTACAGGATTCACGTGTTTAGTTAATCTAAAAGTCACAGTACTTGCCTTATCTTCCTGGGATTTACAAATAGCTGTAAACTGAGTTTGGATTGTCAGAAAACAAGAAATTTAAAGATGCCAACTTAGGAACTTTGGAAGATTCTCATCAGCATTTTAGACATTTAATTTAAAAAACAATGCTCAGAACAATCGATAATAAAAACTGCAAACATTAAGCAAACATCAGCTCAAAGAAAGTTTCTTGTGAGGGCAGGAATGATTAATCCTACTGCCTTCATCAATTAAAAGTTCCGGGAAATAGTCCTTTAAATGTGAAAAGAACATATGTAGTAAATGGAAACAGTATTTGATAAATGTGTTTGTGGGGCATTACCTTTCCATTTATTCATGGTATTAAGCATTGTGCCTCAATGTTGGTTACATCTGCGCACATGTATTTGAGGAAATGGAACTAAGACAACACAGGTACATTCCAGATGGGTGGACACAGACGTGGAGACTGTTTAGATCCATGCATGCTAAATTTGAATGAAGGCATAGGTGTGGGGTTAACTAAGACATTTTTAGGCCTACAGCAATTTTTTTTAAAGAAAAAAAAACTTCTAAATTTGTAATTTTGATGAACAGAGATGAGTTTTTAGGGGTGGCAGGAGAGAAACTTTAAAATAAACTCTTTCATGCCTAAGTGGATTAGTGTTTCAGAGCTTGAGCAGAACAGTTAATCTCTTCTATTACACCTGCTCACTCAAGCTATGAGCAAGGCCATGGCTGCCACTGAGGACACCGGGGTCATGGACCCTGGATTTTATATGGGAGTTTGGGGTTTTACGTGACCCAGGGTGCAGTTTACATTCTACAATTTCAAGCTAGCCACGGCCACGGTGGGGTGAAAATCTGTCCACTTTTAGGGACTTTAGACAAACATGTCCTTTTAACCTTGATCAAAATGCATTTTCTACATGATACAGTTGGTTTTGAAAGAGTTTAAATAAACTTGAGAGATTAATTTTGTCAAAGCAAAGAGCAGAAGGTTATCATTCATAATTTCATTATAAATTAATTTGCAGAATATTTCCTAGATACACTCATGAATTGTGTACTTTATACAATGTACATGTCCACCAAAGTTTATTAGAGCCCAAGGTGATGCCTCTAAATGTCTTGTTTTGTCCAATCAACAGTGAAAACCCCAAAACATTACATTTGCAGTTAAAGTGAAAAATGCAGCAAATTTTTAGATTTGAGAGGCTTGAACCAGACAAACTTTTTTGCTTAAAAAATGACAATTAATTGACAATCAGTTCCTTTTCTGTAGATAGACTAATCAATTAATCAACTATTTTTACAGCTTTAAAGCCAAAAACTGGAAATGCAACTGTGACAATAACGACATGCTGGTTTTTATAAAAGCTGATATGTCAACACCTGACTACCAACTCTAATTCACAAGTAGAGGTTTGCTGAGGTCTAACAATCAGACAGACACAAGGCCTCATCCAGCTTCTTCTCTTCCTTTTGATCTCCCACTTTGTCTTATCCACATAATCACTGCCTGAGTTTCTGGGTCTCTATCGCACCACTTTTCATTCATAAACGTGCCTTTTTCTTGTCTCACAAACTCGCAGCACTTGCACCAGATGACTCAGGGCTCTTGGCTGGGGCAGGCTCAGACACCTCCTGCAGAGCTCTGCTCCTGGATCTGCTCCAGTCTGGGCAGCAGAGCCGGAGTCTGTGCCAGAAGGACCATTTCTCATCTCACTCATGCCTGTCACAGCCATGTTTACCTAAACTTTATTAAGAAGACAAAGTTTCCGATATGTTATATCTGACAGAACTGCCTTCTTGCCACAGATCCAGACTTGTTTGTATGGGCAGTAATTTATTGCCAAATCTTGATTTCAAATGGCCACGTGCCTTTAAGTCAACTGAAAACAGTGACACATTGTCCTTCAACAAATAATCGACTTATCATTTTAGCTTTAATCCTTAAGCATGAACCTGATTTATTGATCCGTATTTAGTCTCCATTTAAAATGTTCTGCAGGAGAGAGAAGAAGGAGCAGCGAAGATTTTCAAAAGCAGGTTTGGACTAATGACCTCAGTGTTTCTAAAATCCTGGCTCTGGTCCTGTTTACAGGCCAATACTGCAGGACAGGGAGTCCGAGCATTTTCTCCCAGGACTTATATAATAAAAATAAAAAAGATGATTCGACATATTCAGGAAGAACCGAAAGAAACACCTCAGTTACACAAATAGATGGAGAAAAACGTTACAGCTGCACCTGATGTTCTGAAGTGGGCCTGATTTAGCAGCATGAATGTAAGACAGAAGACAGGAAGTTGAACTGAAATGGAAATAGTCATACAGTAACGTTAACACAGTCCCACAGGTGGATGGCTGATGAAGTTCATTATCGTTTTGTTCAACGGATGTTAAAATACGAAGACGTCGATTTTTAAACGTCACACAAAATAATAAAACAATTTACTAATGATATTAACTTGTGTAATGAATCTTCATTGCTCAACACAACTGGCTGAAGGCAAGAATAACGTTATTAAGCGAAGAAATGTCCCTCAGCTCTCGTTAATTTCAGCAGTGGAAAAACACATTTAGCTAATGTTAGCTCTGTTAGCATGCAGCTAGCAGCCCGGCTGGTTCGTCAATGTAAACAAGTCTTCCGGTGCCATTTTGTCGGCATTTGAAGCAAATACCAAGAAGTCTGTGCGGTTATTAATGTTAACGCTTAAATCTCGAAGCGTGTCGATAATATTTCGGCAACTAAATAAATGGACTCACAGTGTGTGTGGAAGGTTGGCATCGCTGCCATCAGCTCGCTTCACTCTGACAGTTTGCAGTTGAAACCGAGCTTGTTTTTTTTTTTCAGGTTGACGCACGCACGGTCAAAGTCTAAAATAACCAATGGGAAAGGAGAACGATTCCAGAAGGCGTTACACGAAAACCGCATGAGCCAATAAGTGATGACCAAGGGCAGTCGTGTGCAAAACAAACAATCCCAGAGAAGAAAAGAGCGTCAGCGGTCTCTAGCGGTGAAATAGAGACTAACTGTTTTCACAGAATTATGGAAACACCGAAAGGACCTGCAGTGTAAGTACTTTCGAAGTTTAAATATTTTAAGTACTTTTTTTCCGATTACGTTCTTTTACATTTTGAATGCAGGGCTTTGAGTTGTAATGCAATATTTTTGCTATTAATTGTCCAACCACCAGACCACTATGGAAATAAGTTAAATTAATTTTAGTAGTAGTAGAAATAGCAGTAGTAGTTGTGGTAAGACACTTGTATATGTGTCATGCACATAGAGTACAAATGACCAGAGGATGCATGAGGATGCCATCATGATCCTGCTGCAACATGCAAGAGTTTACACATAATTATAGTCTAATAATATAATACAATATATTATTGAATGTGAAATTTCTGCCTAATTTCATGTATTTCATGTTTTCAGTATTTTCATGTTTGGTGTTTTCAGTATATTTTGATAATCACACATTTGCATTTTAAGAAAGATTTTGAATGCAAGATGTTGACTTGTAATAGTAATTGAGTTTTTACACTGAGTATTTCTACTTTATTGAAATATAAGATTAAAAAAAAATTATTCATCCCACAGTGGGAAAAAGGACAAAATGAGAACTACCTCCATCACTGTTCTACTGGGAGTAAGTATTACTATTGCTAAAACCCAACTACAGTAACAGCAACCACTGCTACTCTTGAAACACTTTAATGATTGTGTGTAAATCCAATAACAGGAAGTTTTGTGGTGAGCTCTCCTGCTCAAACAGCATTTTTCAAAAGGTGACTCCTTCAGCAGAGAGTCAGCAGAGCGAACCACCCTCCTCCTGCTGCTGCTGCTGATGTAAGAGCCAACACTGACGTCAGCATGTCTCTGAGCTTCCCTGTGCAGGCCAGGATCTGTTTGCCCACCACGCCACCCTGACTGTCACATACCTGTGTGCAGGCCAGGTGGGGCTGCCGCTGCTCTGAACTTTGTGGAGGTCACGCTAAACTGCTCATGAAAAGAGCATTTTATGAACAGCAGGGGGAAAAGTGTGCAAACAAGGCTCCTCTATAATCGACCTGGACACGGAGCAGAGAGTCAAATATTGTCAGCATAGAAATGAAAACACCTTTTCCATTTTGGTATAATGTTCCTTTTTTGAATAATAAGGTAAGTTACACTAAAACTCAAATATGTTGTGAACAGAGCATAGATTGTCACGATCTCCGTCTTCTCCTCCACTACCTATAGCTCCTGTCACAAAGACCCTCTGTGAGGCGGCCCTCTGCTGCCCTCCACCCTCATATGGCTTCCATTTGCCAAAGTCAGGGGTGTTGCACTGTGGAACGTACAGCAGCAGGTCAGACTGGGACAAGGAGGCTCATTATGAATGCAGTTCCAGGCTGGACTCTGGTCTCTGGGCGCCTGCCGGAGCTGGTGGGTTTCCAGTGTTTGTAAAAAAGCAATCAGCCACTTATCCCATCTTTGGCTGTAAATACAACCGAGTTGTTCCTTAAACTGATAAAAGTGGAGCAGCCATGTGGAGGAGACAAGCCCTCAGCTCACAGGTTATGCTCGGGTATGTGGAAATTTAAAACAGGGTTAATTAGCTGCTTCATGTTATTCTATTTAACATGTGCACCTGTGTTTACCAGGTGAGAGGTGTTTTGGTTTTTACGGATAAATCTGGTGATGTTCTACATTTTTCCTGTTTTCATCATAACACAAAATGAACTGATCCTGCTGAGAAGTATTTTCTCTGTATCCAGAGCCTGAATCTTATTCCTCTGTCATTGTCGTCCAAGAACTAATAACAGATTAATGAGCCTCTCTGTTTCAGGGGCTGACCTGTTTCTTAATTATGATGAATATGGACACTGCAGTTTATTATATATTATTATCATTACAGTCTCCATCAAATGCCGTATTTAAATAATGTTTGCTAAAAACAACGGTGGCCGGCTGTATTTGGAAATGTTTTAGCCTTTGTTTAGTTTGTCTGTTTGTTCGCTTTAAATTATAACAGTGATTCTACTAAAGAAACTCCATTTTTCAAGGAGCTACAGTGGCTGTAAGTTATTTTAACTCGAACATGTGAACATGTCCTGTTTGACCCAGCGCCGTGTGGACGGTGTCAGAAAGCCATATAAAACATGTACAAGACTTCTTTCAGAGGCCGAGGGCACGTGTCACAACACCTGAGCAGTTATGTGAGGAAGGCAGAGCAGTTAATGACTCCGGGTGTCGAGTAAACGCAGGCTGGCTGCGGTCTGCTCGTCGACGTCGTCTTTTATCAGCTGTGTTTTCCAGCTCTGCTCAGTGAGAAGAAAGTCTGTGCTGTTCTCCGTCCAGAGGAAACAGCGATCTGTCAGAAACACACTGAACAGGTCTGTGAGTGTTCATTCTCATTCTGACAGAGAAGAGTCGACATGCATGGACACGAACAGACGTGCACTCCAGCGTCTGTGGTCAGAAACTGTGACTGTACTTTTCAGGGTTTCACTTCATCTGAAAAAACTACAGGAGTCATCAGTTAGAGACCAGTGAGGTTAGAAAGCGGTTTTCAAATCCCGGCAGAAGAAAACGAGAAATGCTGAGTCATCAATTCAAAAACATGGTGCTTTTCCTCTTTCATTCACTAGAAAACAAAGAAGGAAGGAAATTTATACTTACTTATTAAAATTCTAAATTTTATTCATTCATGTCCGTGAAACCAGGAGAAACCTTGATTGCACTTGTAACCTATTGGCTCTCACTGTGAACTGTTGTATACTGTATGAACCCAAGTCTTCATCAAACAGCTGCTGCAAGAATCTCAGAATGATTTGATGAATACTTTGTGACTTATATATGAGGAGCATGACACAACAAAAGTGCATGCCAGCAGCTCTGTGAGGCTGCAACACTCAGTGTAAAGAAAAGACCTTTGAGGATGGACGAAGTCAGAAGCTTGTTCCCTATCAGCAGCTGCAGGTCTGTTCGCTTAAAGGTAGCCGATATTATTGTGTTAAGACGTATGAGTGGCAGGATCACATCCTTTTATAACCCTGGAAATTAGGCTTATGAGAAACTAATTTGCATGGTAATTACATGTTGAGGAGGAAGTAAGTGTTACTAAGTGGAACTTTACTAAATGAATTAGCTGTATTTGTCTGTAATGTCTCTCCAGCTGGGGTGAATGGTGTTGTCTCAAGGTGGTGGCAGCAGAAAGATAAATAAGACTTCATCACCAGAGTTATTTCAGTTCATCTCAACATGAATGTTTGCACTTAATTTCACAGCAATCCATCTAATATTTGCTGAGAAATTTCACTTTGGCCTAAAGTTGTGCGACTGTCAAACTTTGCTTGAGCTTCTCATATAACAGAACTGCAGAGAGAAAAAGCAGCGCTGTACATTAGACGCCTCTTGTCTTTAATGTGGTCGAGTTACTTGCTGAGATTCTTGATTGCAGCTTGAAGTTTGTGTTCCTGTGGGTTAAATCTACTCACAGTAAATCTATGCCAGTGTTTGCTTTCCCTCTTAACTCTGATCCTGTAAAATCCAAGATGCCTCCATGTTTTCCAAAACAAACACCATGTAGCCAGTTAGTTTCATCTGTCCTGTTTTTAGACTCGGACACGATGAAGATACTGAACGAGCTCCACGTGCGGCAGGAACCAGGAGCTTGTTTGGGATCTCCTGTACAAGGCGAAGCCGCAGACTCGGTTCTGCTCTGCACACAGAGGCCATTCACATGAACAAGGCCAGAGAAAATAAACACGCTCGGCTTTCGACAAATGTTCTCCTGAGAGCTACCTGACAAAATCCTTTCAGCGGCAGAGAGCAGACTTCCTGACTGCAGGAAGCTTCTCCTGTCTGAGAGGTTTCAGTGGGAGTTACCTGAGGTCCATCAGCTCAGAAGCTCCCTGTTGATGCTCAGCAGACAGAACAAAGAGTAGACACAGCTCCAGGTAGCATGAGTCCAACAGGTGAGCTTCTCCTCTGTTCTCTGCTGCAACAGCAAGACAAATGAATCCAAAATGTGACAAAAGAATTTTCTGGCTCAGTAGTTAAGGATTCCTATTTTTTTCCTTGGGGATAAGAAAACATAATAAAAGCTTCTTTGCTTTAGACCTGATAAAGGATTATTTGCCACACACACCTTTAACACTCACATCAAAAATGAAACAATTGTCCCCCCAACCTTTCTTTCCTTCCTCCTTTATTTAATCAGTTATTTATTTGAATTATTGTTATTGTCTTGTTTTTTGTTTGTTTGGCATGATCATTTTCGTATTCCTGTATTTAAAAAAATGTTAGGAATCATGGCTTAAGATTTCCTTCATCTATTTTGATACACAGTATTTTGTTGACACTGTTATATTAATATTTCTGTAGTAATTGTGCCTCTTATTCTTATATTGTTGAACTTACAATTTATTTTTGTGACAATGTCCTTCATATTTGCCATATTTCTCAATAAAAATATTGAACAAAAAAAAATGAAACAATTGTTTACATTCACATTTTTGAACTGACAAAAACGCCAATGTCTGCCGGGGATTTGTCTTTGAATGAGTGTGTGTCTATTAAACATTTGTAAAACATGTTTGCTCAGAGTAAAGACTGATATGGCTCATGTTTGTATGGTTGATACTAACACTTGGTTCAGATTTGAGATAAACACAAACCCCAGGATTGTTTTCCAGTTTGCAAAAGAGCAAATGCTTCAGATGCTGTTCTGAAAACTCTTCATACAATCAACAAGATCACAGCGATTTCCGACAAGAAACCGTGGCAACAAAGCCTCACTCAAGCAAAAGCAAACAACCTCCTCCGGTGTTCATTACTGTACTCCTCGTCTTGCAGCTCTCAGACAGCAGTCCTGTTCAGAACGTGGCCTTTGCTGTGAAAGGAGCTTATGAATAAGTGAAATGTCTGCCGATCCCTGAGGATTGAACTGAAACTCTGTCATTGATCCATCAGTGCGGGTCACCTCAGCTCCGCCTGTGTGGATCAGCGCTGTCGCTGATTGTTACTCTTCTGTCACTCAGAGCAGTTTTACCTTGTTGACAGGTTGAGCTGAAGTGAGATTTTGCTCACTTAGTCTGACAGTTAAGTCATTTCACCCGACGCTGCCTCCAGTATAAATAGCCCAGTTTGTAGTCACTCCCTGTCCAAAAATCTCTGGACTAATATTCCAAAAGTGGAAAAATCTAAACATTGCTGAGGAAATATGGGACAATTGCTGACACAGTGTGACCATACAGGAGCCCCGACGCCCCACCCCCGCCCTCTTTGAAGCCTGCTCCAGGTGGTTCAGTTACTGGAGCCTATTCAGATTGAAATCCAGGAGAACAAGCCCGCTCTATCCTGCTCGAATTCTGCATTCTCCCCATTCCTGCAGGCTGTCGGCCTCTCGCGAGCAGAAACATAGAGAGAGAGGCTGGTGAGCGTTAACATGGAAAACCAGTGTTGGTGTTCAGAGATGTTTGGATCCATGGCTCAGCCCTGCAGGAGGCAGCAGACTGACATTAATCTACTCATCCCTCTGACGGGCCACACCGTTTTCTAACTCTGACCCAATGCACCTTTAACTCGTTCTCTTGTCCAAGCAAAGACACGGTGAGGCTCGACCCGGCCTTGTATCTGCCACCTGCATACGGCCCTATTATATACCCACCAGGCTCCAGGTGAAGCCACTGTGGCCCTACAGCAGGGGTATTTAACTAAAATTTAAAGAGGTCCAGTGGGAGAAAGGTTCTTGGCGCAAAGGTCCGGAAGATCATAATGTCTCACTATTTAATGTGATGTATATTTAAGTAGCCCAATAGTTGTATCAGCATCTGCCTGTATTCAATACCTGACTGTCAAATCAAACAAATTCGGGACAATTCGAAAACTTTTTGACAATATTTATGGTCAAGTAACATAGAACTGAACTTATATGTATGACTGCCGATATGTATAATGTTCTCTCATTTACTAAATAAAAAAGGGCTGCATTTCAAAATAAGAGAAAATAAATAGAATGTGAAAATTGTGCATGCTCAAACAACGTGCTTAACTTCAGAAAAATAAAATAAAATAAAGGGAGGAAAGGCTTGAATTTCCCCTTTTCTGAAATGAGTCTGTCCATTTTGGATTAAAATGCTTTATTTTCACTGTCCACTTTTCTTTATTTGGAGAGCGCCATTTTCTTATTATTCTCAACTTTCTCCGTCACACTCGTCTTTTTCCTCAACTTTCTCCGGCTCAGTCGTCTGTATCTCTCGCTTTGTTTTCTACATATATGCTAGCTTTCTTTTTCTTTCTACCATCTTTTCATGCGTAACTTGCCTCTGTCTGCACTGTAGAGTCACAATATTTATTTATATTATTAGTAGGTCCGGGTCCGTATGGGACAGCTTCTGGGTCCGGACCCGGACCGCGGTCGGCCTGTTGGTGACCTCTGCCCTACAGGCTTGTCAGTGTTGTTTTAAAGCCACGGCCTGCTCAGCTCCACCAGTCTGACAAATAGTAGAAAACTTTTCACACCATTTTCCAACTTCGTGCACATTTGCATCATCCTTGAATCCTGATGCTCTCGCTGTCACTTTCTAATGTAAGAGCTAATCATTCTCTCCAGCTCCTCTACCTTTGAAATAATACATATACACACTGTCACCCACAGGTTGTGCTCTCCTCAGTAATCTCCAGCTGCTGCCCGGCTGTAGTAAACTCTGCAGCTGTGAAACAAGCCTGAAAATACTCACTCACCAGCTCTTTGACAGCGTCACTTTGAAGAGCCTCCCACTGCAGATGATGTGGAAAGGAACCAAATGCATTTGCTAAATCTAAGAACGTCACATGCAAGTCACCTATTTCCCTCTTTTCTGACTGAAGTTTTGTGCCACATCCTCAGCTTGTGCGTTCAAAGCATCCAGAAAAACCTCATATTCAGTGCTGAGGTGTCCATCAGATTATTGCTCTCTGGGTAACGACACAACATTTGAGCCACAAGCTTGAAGAAAACTTTTCACACTGAGAGGACAGATTGATCTAAACTGTCCCTCCTGGCCTTCATCAGGACCAACACTGACCTCGCTCACTGAACTACCACTTCCACTTCTTTCATGAGGGAGCTTTAACATCCAGAGGAGGAGCATTCAGATCAGCCTGAAACCTCCATCATGAGTTATATTTCACTAAAAAAAGTACAAAAGTTTTGACAAGGACAGAAATTGTGCAACTTCATAGCACAAACAAACTAAAATAGAAAATGTGCTGCTGTTGGAAATCGAGCGTTAGTGTCATTATGAGCCACTTAAACTCAGCCTGGACTCCCATTATGAGCTAAGTGGGTTCATTTGTATCTGTAGCAACAACATTTTCAGGCGTGTGAACACTCTGTGATTAACATGTTTCCTGCCCAACGAGGACTCGGCGCTACCTGAGTGAAAGAGCAGCTTTGTCTCCAGTTTGGAGGTTTTTCTTTTCAGCAGTGAAAGCAAGCGGGTGGAGAGAAGTTGAAGGGGCGAGGCGTGATACTCTCAAATGTTTGAGGAGTCCATTAAAGAGGCCAGAGGTGACAACAGGACAAGAGAGAGGAGGATCATGGGAAATCTGAGGCAGTGTCGTTAAAGATCATCATTATGGTCATAAATCTGCTCTTGTGTCTCCTCACTGTAGAAAAAGATGGGGTTCACTTATAAAACATGTTACACAGATAAATAAATTGATCTCAAGCTCAAAACGTAATGAAGACAGTATATACAGTATGATCTTAGAAACATGCTCGTCTTATGCTTCATCCAGGCAAAACTGATTTAAAGTCTGATTATTCAAAAGACCACTCTAGTTGATCCCCATCAACCGAGTAGGTGGAACAACACACACCCTCCGGCCTCCACCTCTTTCCCTATCAGATAGCCCCAGTTACATTTCCTTCAAAATAAAAGCATAGCATTGGCCTGTTCTGACAATATGTACAAATGTATTACTACTAGCACTGACACCAACACCACTACTAACTAACTATTGTTGTAGAAATCGTCTCCCAAGACGAAGCCGTGAAGTGGAGCAGATGGTCATGTTCAACAAAGGATCATGGTTGAGTTTGGAGTTGGGCGTAGAGCATTTTTGTTAGTTCACCATGATACAGTGAAATTAAAGAGGATACATTGAATGGCCCAAAACATTGGGATGATGGGAGGTCCCAATGACATTTGGAAAGAGGCAGTAGTGTCTGATGAACAATAACATTCCTAGACACTGAGAAGTGGTATCACACACACATGTATTAGGAAAGGCAGTGAGCAAGAGGAGATAAATTGTGTTGCAAGTGTGATGACAATTTGAACTGAACTGTACTGAACTCATTGCAGCTGTTCACTGAGCAGTGTGATGAACTGAAGAATAAAGTTCCCTAAAGTAAAGTCATCATGCAGCAGTTTGTACTTGAAATACAGCACAGAGTGAAGCCACAAAGAGCCTCAGAAACAACCGAAATAAGATACATAAAATACATTTGAAAAATGCAGTGATTCAGTAAATATGTGGTCTCTAGGTTTCAATCTAATCTGTGAATAAATCAGTCTGCTGAGGACATGAACAGTGTAAAGTTTTGTCAGATGTGTTTTTGGTTGTAGGTTTCTCCAATTTGATGTCCTGAAACTGTGTCAATACTTCAACGACACAAACTCACTCAAGTCAGTCGTTCAAGACAAAATATTATCTTTTACATCTTTATATGAATGCTTCATTTTAAAATCTCAATGAGCTGAACATATTCTGACTTCTTCTCACACCATCTGACTGTGATGAGCTCAGCCGCCTCAGGATCTGCAGCTCTGCCCTGGAGAAATGCTTGAGGCATCAGTGTGCTTTTATTTTGAAAGCAGTAATCAGAGCTCCTCAGACTTCAGTGTGAGGAGCTTGACTTGAGTGTTTCCCTCTGAGCTCTGAGTCCTGACCTGGTCCCAGTCTCTCTCCTCTGCACACAGTGAGCATCCTGAGCTCTGTGCTGCTGCTCACTGGGACTTTACCTCACAGCCTGGAGCTCAGCTGACCCAGAACACACCACAGAAGAAGAGTTTGACTTCAGCAGGAGTGAAGGTTTTCCTACAGCAGGTGGGTTAAATACTTTGTTTTATTGTTTGGTTTGGTATTGGTGAGTTTTATGAAGAAATGAGTAAGTTATGAAGAGACTACTTTCATCTGATGGATTTGAACCTATGTGCATGTGAACTTTAATAAGCAACTGCAAAACTGTATTTTCACAAAATATGAAGTTTATTTCCATAATATCTATCTATCTAATCTGCAGGCTAATTCACACGCTTCACATTATTCTAGTACATTGTACACTGTTTAATCTCTCCTGTATGTGTCCACCTGTGGATTTATATTCCATCCCCTCTCTTTGTGTATTATACAGTCTATGGTTCAAACAGGAACAATATTTTAAAAAGAAATTAAGGAACCATGTTTGCTTTTCACTTGAAACCAGACACTTGTATCTTATCTGTATCATTTCTGAGGTATTCTGGCAAAGAAGCTAACTAAAAATCATTAGAATGAAAAAAAAATGATTTTTTTTCACTCAACTCAAAAATTGAGATGAATAAAACAAACTTTGTCATTAATTTTACTTGATTCTAGAAAGACAGCAAGCTAAATTTATATCTTAAACATGATATCATAGTACATTTATTTGTCTTCCACAAAAGTCAGTATAACTGATAAATATATAAAATTTTACTACAACAGGTAACATACTACAAATTCCTTTAAAAGTTGAGCATCATGGTGACTCCTTTTCATTAGGGAGGAGGGTCTAATAGTTCTGTCTTATAAATCATCATTCTTGACAAACCAGAAGTGTTTAAACCTGATGGATCGTTTGAGAAATGTGTCTCATGTAGACAGCACATTTTAAGACATCTATGAGGAAGCAGGTGAGGATCAAAGCCCTGTTCTGACCACACCTTCGGCCTCCGACTCCTCCCATCATGCCTCATTGGTCCGGGCCTCCTGCCCTGAATGTTAGCAGTGTTGAGACGTGATGGAAAGGCAGGACTCTGGAATACACACCAAGCTGTTTACATAGGCCCCGGTGTCGTCAGAGCTGCCATAATATGGGCTTCATGAGGAACAGATCTGGTCTTATGGGCCCCGGTCTCTGTGGGAGTGGACCTGTGAATGGGCTCAGTGTGGAGTGGGCCACCGGCGAGGCTCACACACAAGCCAGCTGCTAATGAACTGTCACTTAGGCCGAACAGCGCGGCTCAGTCCTGAGGAGACTCCCTCCAGGTTTCAAAGGAAGTCAAACTGCCCTCCGTCAGATTTTAACCACAAAAATGTACTTTGGAAGTGAAAAGCAGAAGAAGCTGGGAACAGAAGTGACGACTGGCGAGACAATAAAACCAACGAAAAGGAAGTTGGCAGTGGTTGTGAATGTCCAGAGATCTTTGACTAGTAAAAGTAACAACAGCACAGTGTACTCCATTACTTCATCACACATACATGCCTAAAGTAAAGTACTCAAAAAGGCCCCGTTCAGAATTATGATTACACTATTTCTAAGTCAGCGATCAAATTTCAGCAAATTTGTAGTGTCGACCAACTGGACTCTGTTCACTCAGATTTCCTTCAGTTGTATCTCTTTCATTCACGTCTGTGTTCAGGTGACTCTCAGGTGGATTCGATCTCTAACTCACCTTGCTTTGCTGTATCAGTGCCCCTATAAATGTTCGATGGGGCTGAGGTCAGGTGACCGTGGAGGAATCTCCTCGGTCTTTAAGTAGCTCATGAAAAATGTTTAAAGTCACTTTCTAGTTGGCATATCTTATGAAACAAGTGACATGACTCCCTGTTTATAGCTTATTCACAAACCCCAAGTAGCAGCTGTTGTAATGAAGACGATCACTGACTCAGATCGTGCCTCTTATTCTTTAAACACTCAGCTGCATCAGGCCTGCGGAGGTGACACCAACCGTCGTCAGGTTCTGATTCACATGTGGCTCAATCCTGACTGATGGTTGTGACATCACCTTTTTTCCAACCCACAAAAATACAGAAATTTCTCCTCTGAAATAATGTCATGTGATCCTGTTAGAGTTTTCAAGGGCTTTAAAAGCAGCGAAAAGTAAAAGCAATAATGAAGGAAAACTACTTTATTTCAACTCAAACTCATTGCAACTGCATTTATGATTTTACTTGAATGGAAATATTAGTAGTAAGATGTACTAGTACTTCAAAACCTGCACCAAAATGAACACAAAGGAAATGTGTCATTTTAGACAGACAGAGAGGAAACAATACAGCAACAAACAGTACACAGTACTACACAGCACCAAGTACAAGTACTCATATAAGAACATTTTTAAGGTAGTATAAACTTACACATTAATATCTGATCACATGTTCAGCAGTGAATCATTTTATTATCGCATGATTGTGTTCATGGGTGAAATAAATGGACACGTCACCTCTGATACACATGGATATGAACAAATAAGCAAACTGAAATGTTTCACTGCAGAATGAGGGAGGAGAGTTACTCAGATGGAATAACAGCAAATATCATCTTTTGAAAGTTGTGGAGCTCCTTGTTTCCCTGTGAGAAAAGCAGAGGCGGGTGTCAGAGAGAGTGAGCGATGACTCAATGTGAACGTTACGGAGACGCGTGGTTGTGTGTTCCTCCTGAGGAAAGTACAGTTGCTGCGTAGCTTTCGTGAAAGGAAAACTGGAATCATGTGTGTTTGGAGTGTTTGAAGGTGGAGGTGTGGACTCAAACGATGAAGTCAAACAAAACGGGTGAATTTTGACATCAACATAAATGACTCATAGTTTCATTTGGATTCGAGTGTCAGGACTCTAAGGATGTGACCCTCCCTCTGCAGCACAGACAGAACCGACGTGTGTTCAAAGTGTGGCGTCACTGGAAGCTCAGCATCATGTGTTTCCAGTGAATGGACCTCAGTGTGTTCAGTGTGTTTGTAGAGAGAAAGAGACAGTTTACTGTGGAACCTTTAGTACGAAACATTTAAAGTCATGGGAAATAAACAAATTCCCACTGTTGTTTGCACTGCAGGATTTTTCACACAGGATTTCTTTGTAGTATGGTGAAAAGTCTGATCTGGTTCTGGGACAAGGAATCATGAAATCTTTTAAAGACTCTTAATCATACCAGACTTCCATCCATCCCTCCATCCATTATCTATACCGTGGGGGGTGGGGAATGATACTTTATTTTACATCTTTTACTAAATTTGTCAAAACAGAAAAATCATCAAATGCAAACAGTTTTTATAAGTACTGTGATTATGAGAACAACCTTTGCATCCCATCATCAGTAATAAGGTGATGTTATGACAACACACTTGAATATAAAGCCTGCAGGGAAGCAAAACGTCTTTATGATTAATTTAGATGATGTTTGACCTGTAATCATTTTTATGTCTCTTATTTCAGGTAAAAAATGATGCGGTGGATTGTGCTGCTGTCTCTGTGTCTACATGTCATCTCAGCATCATTTGATTACATTTATGAAGAGCACTCCTTCATGGGTAAGAAAGCAAGTTCATGACGTGCAACTGATAATGTGATGAGTTTATTAGCCTGGAACTTTAAATGATGAAGAACAACTCTAGTCAAAATGTTGGTGTTAAAGTCTTTGGAGCTTAGTCTATGGTCGTCTCCTCCCCAGTACATGCTCCTGCCATAACCAGGACCTGGTTTCATTCAGACAGCTCTTGTTGATCTTGTTCACAGACCCGGAGGATGTGCTGAGTGTGAGCATCCCTCTGGAGGGGCCACAGCGTCCTCTGATGGGGGGGACGTTGGTTCTACCGTGTTACTTTGAGGTGTGTATTAATAAGCTTTTACTAATGTCAATTTGGTTTGAATACAAGTATATTTTTTGGATGTATTTGATGCCATGTATTCAGAAATGATCTGTGTTTGTTGTAGACCACCATTCACATCATTCACCAGTCAATCTAAAACATATGTCTTATATTAACACCAAATCAAATTACTCTATGAGAAGTGAAATGGGTCGTTTGTAGCAACGAATCCACAGAGAATGATCTTCAGATGGTTGTGTTTGTATTCACTGAACTCAAGAAGCAAACTGGTAGTAAATGGTGTTGTCTCTGCTGTAGGACCACACTGTCCCAGACCCAGGAGCTCCCACCATCGCCCCCCTTTCTCATCGGATCAAATGGAGCCTCGTCACCAAGGAAAAAGTCACAACTATCCTTGTGGCCTTGGAAGGGCAGGTGCGTATCAGCGAGAGCTACCTGGACAGAGTTCACCTGGTGGGCTACCCCATGACTCCTAATGACGCCAGCATCAAGATATCGGAGCTGCGGTCCAGCGACTCAGGGGTCTACCGCTGCGAGGTTCAGCACGGCATCGAGGACAACCACGACATCGTCCACGTGCAGGTCGGAGGTGTGTAAATGAGCCGTCAAACAGGTGTCACATCAAATAACATCAGGCTGGAAGAGTTACATTTCAGATGCTCTGCCATTCATTCAAGTGGAACAACAGAAACATAAATATTAATGACCAGATCTAGAAGAAGATTCTAAGATTAAATTAGAACTTATTCTATTGTTAGGATAAATTTTGAGGATTGTTCAACCGAACATAGAAACTCTCTGGGTGGTCAATAATCAAAAAATCCATTCTCAGATAAAGTACTTCTTCTACTCCCTCTAGGTCTGGTCTTCCACTACCGGGCCATCATGGGGCGCTACAGTCTGACTTTTGAGAAGGCGAAGGCAGCATGCACCCAGAACAGTGCGGTCATGGCTTCACCTGAACAGCTTCAGGCGGCCTACGATGATGGATTCCACCAGTGTGACGCCGGCTGGCTCTCTGACCAGACAGTCAGGTCAGTGTGTCACATGAAGTGTAACATGACTTTGGGCAGAGCAACATGATACAAACACATTCAGGCCTGTAACTTGACAAAAAGGTTTGGAAGTGGTCCAGGAGTTTGCCTCAGCTGATTGTTATTGAAGTGTCTGATAACATTATGGAAAGTAGCAAATGTCAGATGTCAGTGTGTTGTTGAGAGCGCCATTGGTTTTAAATCATCCCTGTTTGCAAGTTCTTATGTTGATATTGAGGATATAGATAATTTCATACTAAAGACATCAAGGCTGTTTTTCATTTAACCAAAGGTATCCAATCCATGATCCTCGTGTGAACTGCTATGGCGACAAAGAGGAGCTGCCTGGTGTCAGGACATACGGAGTGAGAGACGTCAATGAGACGTATGATGTCTACTGCTTCACCGAGACGATGACAGGTACGCTGCCATGAGCACTGCAGTGTCTCTGTTGTGGGAATGGACGTAAATGACCCTCTCTCCTCTGATGCAGGCAGAGTTTTCTACACCGCCTCTGCAGAAAAGTTCACCTTCTCCGAGGCGGCGGCGGCCTGCTCTGATCAGGGAGCTCAGCTGGCCACGACCGGTCAGCTCTACCTGGCCTGGCAGGGCGGGATGGACGTCTGTAACGCCGGCTGGCTGGGAGACAGGAGCGTCCGTTACCCCATCAACATCCGCCGGCCGCAGTGTGGAGGCGGCCTGCTGGGGGTGCGAACTGTTTACCTCCACACAAACCAGACGGGATACCCACTTCCTGAGTCTCGCTATGACGCCTTCTGCTACACAGGTAGACCACAATTCAGACAGAGAGTGGAGACACTGAGGGAGCTGTTCTGCTTGTCATTGTAGACACCAGCACATGCAATGCCCCATTTATGAGCTGACAAATGCAATTATGAGAGTGATTTTATATTATAACCAGAAGCCCATGTTGCCATTTTTAACCTCCTCTATTGAGTGTTTCTATTACAACAATGGATAAAATCACTATTATAATGTCAAAGAGGTTGAATAACCAACAGAGAAAACCAAATCTGTAGGTCTCATCATCAGATCCACAGACCTTTTTAGGACCAGATAAAGTCAGTGAGTTGGTGATATTGGACTGAAGTTCAACAGGACCAGGATCAAAAAGATGCTAATGTTCTGTGTCTGCTAGATGGGTAAATTGTTGTCATGTTCACCATCAACTTCATACGGTCATAATATGTCAATGTTGTGTTTACAGTTTTTTGCACAGCCCCAAAGTTGCATGACTGGATCAGGCTTGTTAGAAACTAATCTCTCTCCTCCATCACCCCCAGAGTCCCCTGATGAGGAGGGTTCAGGCCTCACAGAAGAGGGCAGTGGTGTTCTGAGTGTCACCACGGTGACACGGAGCCCGGAGGTGTTCTTCAGGAGGACGACCACCGAGAGCGAGGCGGTGGGAGAGGTGGAGACTCAGCAGCCTACCGCTGTGGACTTCACCTACACAGAGAGTCCGACCGAGCTGCCGCTGCCTCTGCCACCAAACATCACCGAGTTTGTCATTGACCTGATCGAGCCGGCCACCGCCCCGCCCAAAACAGGCAGGGAGCCCAGCAGCGGCTTTGTGATGCCTCCAACTGGTCAGTGATGGAACTGCTGATGCATGTTATCATGACTGCAGCATCACAACCAAGGTTCCTTATGATTCCCCTTGTTTCCCTGCGCAGGTGTGGTCTTCCATTATCGCTCAGGCTCAAGCCGCTATGCCTTCACGTTCGTTGAGGCTCAGCTGGCCTGCCAGAGTGTCGGAGCCACCATGGCCAAACCAGAGCAGCTGCAGGCAGCGTATGAGGCTGGATATCACCAGTGTGATGCAGGATGGTTACTGGACCAGACTGTGAGGTACAACCACAATATATCTTCAAAGCAAGTAAAAAAATTCCTGTCCCAAACAGAAAGTCATCACAGTTGCTGTTTTCTAGGTATCCCATTGTTTTCCCTCGGGAGAAATGTGCTGCAGATCTGGGGGACCAGCCCGGGGTTCGGTCCTATGGTTTGAGGCCAGAGGATGAGAGATATGATGTGTACTGCTATGTTGATGGGCTCAAAGGCAAGAAAAGAAAAGCCTAACATTGAGCTTCTGTCCATTATCCTACTCTTTCCACAGAAATGAATTGTTTAAAGTTGTCACATCACCTTCTTGTCTCCTCCTCATCCATTCCACAGGTGAGGTTTTCCATGTGGGCTCTGCTGAGGGTTTCACCTATGATGAAGCTGCTATTAGTTGTCAGGAGCAGAACGCTGTACTGGCCTCCACCGGAGAGCTCTATGCAGCCTGGAGAATGGGCTTTGACAAGTGTCGCGCTGGCTGGCTGCTGGATCGTAGTGTCCGGTATCCCATCAACAACCCCCGCACTGAGTGTGGAGCTGGGAAGTCAGGAGTTCACACTGTGTACGCTCACCCCAACCAGACGAGCTTCCCTGAACTTGACGCCAGATTTGATGCATACTGTTTCAGAGGTAAATGCTTGACTGTTATCTAAAAGGCAAATTCTTTTCTAAATTAATTTCATTCTGAATAATTATTGTTTAATTCTTTCAGCTGATCTTCTACTTATTGCAAAAGAAACTGGACTGAACATCACAGATATCCAAGAGGCCCTCCTTAACCTGACATCAATTACTGATCTGTTGAGGCCTGGTAAGCTATTTTAAATCATGAACAATTCATGTGTGTAATTGTCCCTTTTATTTTTAAAGTCCCTGACTTGTTTTTTCTGTATGTCCCTTCAGCTGTTCCTTCCATCGTCCCTCCCATCCCTGTGGAGACTTCAGGCTCAGGCTCAGGCTCAGGTTCAGCAGACTTCGGCTCAGGGTCTGCTGCTGGGGGTCATTCTGGGGACCTGTCAGCCTCTGGAGACCTGTCTGGTTCTGGAGACGGGTCCGGTTCTGGGGACCAGGCTATCTCTGGGGATCTGTCTGGTTCGGGAATTTTGCCTGGCTCTGGAGACCTGTCTGGCTCTGGAGACCTGTCTGGTTCTGGAGACCAGATTATCTCTGGGGATTTGTCTGGTTCTGGAGACGTGTCCGGTTTTGGGGACCAGGTTATCTCTGGGGATCTGTCTGGTTCTGGAGTCTTGTCTGGCTCTGGAGACCTGTCTGGTTCTGGAGACGTGTCTGGCTCTGCAGACCTGTCTGGTTCTGGAGACCTGTCTGGCTCTGGAGACCTGTCTGGTTCTGGAGATTTTGCTGGCAGTGCAAGTGCTGGCCAGCCCAGCGGAGCATCAGGTTTCAGCAGTACTGATGCTTCTGGATCAGCTGTCAGTGGCGAAGGATCCGGCATCACCATTGTTTTTTCAGGCATCGACAGCATCGTCTCTGGAGAGGGCTCAGGTTCTGGAGAACTCCAAGAAGCCGGAGAGGGAAGTACAGAGATCTTTATCTTCCCCTCATCTGAAGCGGGCTCTGGAGAGCTCAGTGGTAGTGGGGACCTGTCCGGATCTGGCTCTGGATCTGGTTTCAGCTCTGCAGAGGGTGGCTCCTCTGTTGACAGCTCTGGAGGAAGTGGACAGTTTTCTGGCATGCCATCCGGTTTCATCAGCAGCCAAGACTTTTCCGGGTTCAGTGGATTCCCATCAGGATTCTCCTCTGGAAGTGCTAGTGGACAGTCTGGAGAGCTTTCAGGAAGTGGAGATGTTCAGATCTTACTGATAGATGAGGACCTGGTTGATGAATCCACCTCTACTACGCACAAGGAGTATGAGCTTGGCGGAGGCCTGCTGGCGTTCAGTGGCTCTGGAGACATTTCCGGATCTGGGATTCTCAGTGGTGATCTGAGTGGCTCTGCCTCAGGAAGCGGCTCTGGGTTCTTGTCAGGTGTGACCTTTGTGGGGTCAGGTTTCACTGACCTGACAGACTCATCCTCTGGAGAGCAGGAGGCCTCAGGGTTTTTACTCTACAGCTCTGGACAGGGAAGTGGTGAACATTTGTCTGGATTTGGAAGCTCAGGTTTCTTCTCTGGGTCTGGATCAGGAGTGTCTGGGTCAGGAGTGTCTGGATCAGGAGTGTCTGGATCTGAATCCTCAACGAGCGGAGAAGAAGGCAGTGTTACATTTTTGACTGGGGATTTTACGACAGAGGTATCCGGAGACAGCATGCTGTCTGTGGAGCTCGGTCAGGGCTCAGTGGAGTACAGCGGAGAAGGAAGCAGTAGCAGCAGTGGCTTCCACTCCGGCAGCGGAGACACCCGCTTGTTCACAGCCAGTGGGACATCTTCAGGAGCTTCCTCAGGAGACGTGCCACAGGTGGTGCTGCCCTCTCCATCCGCTGAGTGGACACTGACAGAGAGCACCGCAGGACCAGAGGAGGCCCTCGGGGGGACTGAACTGTCACAGACCCCCGGCCCCGTGCTGGCCCCGGCTGGCCTGGCTGCTCCTCCCACTGCAGCTACACGAGCCTCTGTGAAGGCACCTGGCCTGGCTGCAGACACTGGTTCAGAGAAGGGTAGGTCCACCGATGCTTTCTGTGACTGTTTTGTATTTTATAATATGACCTTTTGACACTTTGTTGTCCTGTAATCTGTGTGTTAACATGAGTGACATCAGTTTTAGCAGAGTTTGTTCTTGGTTTTATTTAGTGTTGGAGTTAATTAGTTTGTATTAATGTCTGATCTAATAGCCACTTTAAAGGGCTGTGGTCTGTGCACTGATGATATCTGTGTCAGTCAGGAACAATCAGACTCTTGCTGATCACTGCTGTTATGTGCTGGCAGCTTTAGACCGGACCGTTGGATCCACATCATCAACAAAACAAAATCGATATTACTGCATTTAAACACAAACATTTTGTCCTTTGACGAAAGAAAATAAAATGCATCATAGCATCATTGCTGTGGTTATAACTGTAAGGTAGATGCATTAGTTAGTTAGAAAGTTACAATAGAAAATGCAATAACTTGTTCTTAACAGATGTTGATGAGAATTGGAGGGAGGATGTATTCAGGTCAAACGTTAGACTGAATCGTCCTTCCTGTTTCTCCAGGTGGTTTTGACCCGTGTGAACCGAACCCCTGTGGCGATGCTCCGTGCACGGCGGAGGACGGGCTCGCTCTCTGTCATGGTGAGTCCCACAGCTCCTCCTCCTCTTTCTCTGAAAACGGCTGAATTCAAAATTGTCTCCTGATGATTTGCTTTAAAAGATTTTGCCTGTAATGTTTCTCTGTTTGTCTTTGTTTTTGATGAGTTTGCATCTTTTATATTGTTTGTCTGCATCTGTTTATTAATCAGCTCGTTGTTTTTATTTTCAAGAAATTAACTGATTGTGATTATATTTTCTGTTTGAGAATCAGAACTGGACTCACCAGAACTCTTTGATCTCTCCCTGCTGTTCTGTCCTGTGTGTTGTGCATCATGTTTTGCATCATGTTTTCGTTCTCCTCGTGTCCACTTTGTCTGTGTCGGGCTCCGGGTCTGTGTCTGTGTGGCAGATTGAATGTTTCCAGCTCTGCTCCGAGGTCGAGCAGCCTCTGTGTCACTCGTGTTATCGCAGCCGTCTGCAGCCTGTATGTTGTTTTTGGTTTGCTGTGCCAAAGCGCCGCCGCCGCTCTGCTGTAAACAAGCTGAACTCTGGGAAACTGTCTGGCTTCATATGGCTGCTCTCAACCTGCTGCAACATGAATACTGCTCTACTGCTGCAACCAAGCACTGATTCAAACACAAACTTACTGCAGATGTCACCATTATTAGTTGTTCTCTTTGCAGAAATACATACAGTCATATCATACACCATCATCATTTGGTAACTTGAAACATCTCAAATAAGATTTATCAAAGGAAGATTCTGGATTGTGCAGTAAGTCTCATTTGGATCAGAGGTTGCAGCGTCGACAGTATCTTCACTAACTCCTCAGTCTGGGCTGTGATAGTCCTCCTATCACAGCTCCACCCCCCTCACCTCGCTGGCCAACCTCCCCTCCCCACCCCCACGCTCAAACAGTAGTGTCACCCGCCCCCCTTTCTTGCAGAGGTAGATGTGTGCCATTCCAACCCTTGTGCCAATGGAGCCACCTGTGTGGAGAGCGCAGACTCTTACAAATGCTTATGCCTGCCCAGCTACGGAGGGGAACGCTGTGAGATCGGTACGAGATCAGCTTCAGCTAATACTTACTAACAACAGCCTCTCAAAAACAACTGGTAAGAGAGAGAGATGCTAAACGAGAGCAGGCAGCAGCATCATGACCGGCTGTGGCTCTGTGAGAATACAGTCAGGAGGAAGCCAGCGGTACCAGCAGTCGAAGAGGCTCCACATGTGTCCCTGGTTTGCAATGGGAGGTAGCTATAGAGAGGTCATTAAAGAAGCTAAAGGGTCAGTTCAACTTATCTCAAATACATAGTTTTCTTCCCACAGGAGCTGTTATAATGACTGGGGTAATGAACTCAAATGCACACACAAAAAGGCCAAAGTTAAATCAAGTCTTTAACGAAGGCAAAAGAAATCTCAACAAACAAAAACTCACTTCAAGGGTCAGGTCCAGGAAAAGCCAAAATCCAAAAAACAGACAAGATGACGAGGTGCACAAAGACGACAGACTGGAACAAGTACAACGAACCAACAAACAACGATCCGGCAAGGACAAACTGAAATGAACTGGCTTTTATAAAGTCCTAATGGGTGATAGACAGCAGCTGGGAACACAGGTGATGAGATGAGATGGGAGGGTCTGGTAGAAGAGGTGAGGCAGAGGCGGGGTGAGTGGACAAATACAGAGACCAGAGATGAAACACTATGGCAGGTGAATAGTTTCTGAACTAAAACATGACAAGACTACAACATGACAAAAACAAGACTACAACATGACAAGACTACAACATGACAAAAACAAGACTACAACATGACAAAAACAAGACTACAACATGACAAGACTACAACATGACAAAACAAGACTACAACATGACAAAACAAGACTACAACATGACAAGACTACAACATGACAAAAACAAGACTACAACATGACAAAAACAAGACTACAACATGACAAGACTGGAAGAATAAGGACATGAACAGAACCAAAGAGATCTAACTACTGAACTGAAACTAAGACAGAGGACTAAGACAGAACTAAGACACAGAACCAAGACATAAAACTTAGACAAAACACAGCAAGACAAATACAAGACATGAACTAGACAAGGCAAAACAGGGGACTAAGACAGGACAGACTGGAACTGAGACAGATGTGCAGGAAGGCAGGAAAAAAAAACTAGATCTGGACAAAAAACTGAAACTAAACAACGGCCAAACTGGCCTAACTATGACAAGAGCATCTAGTAAAGCATTAAGTGTTTAGTGCTATACTGTATTTTTTTCAAAACCCAAAAATACAACTACACAAGTGAGAGGAAAAGATTAAACAAGCTGCAAAACAAGTGTTGACTGTATGTCCCTCCCACATCGATGCTGTAAAATGACCAGAGCCAGTTCCATTTGCAGATGAAAACCATGAGATGTAGTTAAAGCACTGAAAAAGTTAGTAAACCTTGAGTTGAAAAAATGTCCCTGCTCGTGTCAGTGGATCATCCTGAGTAACAGGGACATGTCTCTGTTCTCTGGACGAGAAGTGACAGAAATAACACAGGTGGATATACAACACCTGAGGTTCGTGGGAAAATCTGAAAATAAGTCTTCACGTTACTGGTCTGACCCTTTAAATGTAGTTATTGAGGAGGAGCAATGGGATGAATGAAGCCTTTGAATGCTCCAGTAAAAGGAAAAAAACAGAGAATCACAGTGACAGGACTGTTGGGCTGAACCGACGCATTATGTTTGATTTTCCATTCTGTACTGGGACGTTTGTGCATCAGGATGGAAACACAGTCCACTGTCAGATTTGAGGAAAACATGCTCCTCGCTGACTCACAACACAAGCACTGAATATGTAAAGTCTGAAACACTTCATGGGTTGTGAATAATATCAAGCACTTTATCAGCCGCTCAAACACTAATACAACTCAGACGGCAGAGAGAATGAGAAGAACACAGAACGGCTTCTCATCATCAGATGCTGTGCTTCAGTTTTCCAACCCATGTGTAGTTGTGGATGAGAAAGAATATTTGCTTTATGAGCCCCAGAAACAGAATTATTATCATGTATATGAAGGTGAAAGTGCATTGAGACGGTCGTGTGTTGATGAATGTTGACTCTCTGGTGTCGCGGCTGCAGATGAGCAGCAGTGTGAAGACGGTTGGACTAAGTTTCAGGGGAACTGCTACCTGCACTTCTCTGACAGAGAGATGTGGGTGGAGGCAGAGCAGCGCTGCCGGGACCTGAACGCCCACCTGGTCAGCATCATCACCCCCGAGGAGCAGCACTTTGTCAACTGTGAGTGAGCCGTGTGTGAGCGCGTCCACAGAGATGAGAGGGGACGAACAGTGAAGGTTCAACACTCTGTTTCTCTCACAGCAAACGCACAGGACTACCAGTGGATCGGGCTGAATGACAAGACAGTGGAGAGCGACTTCCGCTGGACGGACGGCACGCCGCGGGTGAGTGAGGACGCCACGCGGTGTCTGGCTCCTGTCGTAGAGAGGACGGAGTACAGGCCTGTGGTGTAGTGCTGTGGTTTGGTTTGTAACCTCTTAACCTCAACCTGCATGTAGTATCAGTACAGAGATGAACAGTTGTATGTTGGGTTGGATTTAACTTTAAAGATTGTTAGTTGAACAACACAGACAGACAGACAGAGAGAGTACTTTATTAATCCCTTTGGGAAGTTCCCTGCGGGAAATTGACATCTCCATCGTTTCTCCTATATTGCACTGTTTAGAATACAAAATATAAAGTAGAATATAAAGTAGAAAAAATAAAAAATCTAAGAATAGACACAATAAATTAGGCAGTAGAGATAACAGAAGTTT